>OOFB01037273.1:29682-41058 GCA_900323305.1 Trachyrincus murrayi
ACGCGTTGCATTCACATGCTCAGCGGACCAATCAGAAGCTGTTTAACATGCAGCAGCTGAGATCGCTAGCTGAGAGGCTGAACATACAGGTAATAATTATATATATATATATATATATATATATATATATATATATATATATATATATATATATATATATATATATATATATATATATATATATATATATATATATATATATATATATATATATATATATATATATATATATATATATGATATAGCCCTATAACTCAGGGAGAACAGATTTCATATTGAATGTTGGCTTGATGTATGTAACCAACTGCATTTTAACATGTCTGCCTGCTGTCTGTTGTCTGTTTGTGTATTCCTACATCATGTTTGGTTTCTATTTCAGGTGTTGGACTTTGAGGGCTTAATCAGTTCTTTGAATGAGCAGGGTTTTCTGTTGAAGAGAGGGGCCAAGTTATACCAGCTGCAAACCGTCTGAACTGCCACTATTGCACACAACTGTATTTTTACTACAACCCTGGCAGTCTAATAAACCGTTTCTACTGTATTGTTTTGACTAGCATCTTCCCCATGACTTGTCTCTCATATTGGAAGTACAATGGTGGTAAACTATCCCCAGACATGCATATGTTTCATATATTTATGTATGAAGAGCCTTATTGTTTTGATGGCTTCTTGAATGTTGGTGTTACAATGTGACAAGAATGTAATTGTAAAATATATATATTTTCTTTTTTCTAAGCTTGTTATTTATTCATTATTTCTTATAGTAGTATCTACCTATACAATCTCTTTCTGTGCACATTCTGCTGTCCATTGTTTTTTGTGCCATGTCTTTTGACATAGCTTCTAAAAGAAAGTTGTGTTTTTTGCTATGTAAATATATGCTTTATGGTAAGAATACAAATAAAAACTGTTGTATTTTCATTGTTTCTGTATCTCTTTGTATCTGTTGAAACTGTAAAGTCCAGTTTTGTCAACCAGTAGGAGCCTATTTCTTATGGGGTTTATAAATACACTTCCGAGCTCGGCCGTTTACGACGCCGTGACGTTTGAGTACCGGTCCGGAATACGGCAACATGGCAGCCTGCTGGCAGAAGCTGCTGTTTGCGCTGTGTGTTTGGCTCTGAACGACAATAGCCCGAATCAATCATGAAACAAGGAAAGTATAGCGCGTTACCAAAGTGTAGGTAACAGTGGAGTTGAGATGTACTTATTCTGTATTCGTAGGAGCTCTGTGCTCCTCTGTCCGCGTCGCAACGTACCGGTGGCTGCGCGTTGTGCGAGTGTGTGTCAACTTGAGACGTTATCATGGCGGACTACGCGCACACCTGTCACCGAGTGCGCAAGACTGAAACGGACTGTGCCAAGTAGACTGAAGCAGTTAAGGGTCGATCTACAAAGATCCGCTTACACGGAAACCAATCTCACGCACTGGAGTCGAACTACTCCGTGGCTAAGCCCGAATCCTTGGCACACTCACGTAAACCCGCCCTGCGTCCTAAGGGGAGGTCACAGCAGGCCTGCAGCCGACGGCAAGCCGCTGCTGTCGGCTGGGGCCCGGGGGCTGTGCAGCGGGAGGTCCCAACAACCTCAGGACCCCCTGCCGGCACCGGAGCAAAGTGGAAGTGAACGCAGCTCTGTCCACATCCCTGGACATGGACTGTTTACGTTCAAAGAACTGGTGTGTATAATATAGACCAATGACTGCAACTTTATAACTAGGAATGTGATCGCCTAGGAGTGAATCACAACATGGTTAGGTTAGTTGAGTGTTTTCTTTTTTTAAATTACTACAATTAGTATATAGAATACCACTAAATCTGTAAACCACTTCTGCATTGTTGTTCTGCATTCTCTGATCTAATTGGCTGCTCTTTGCTCAAGGTGTGACAACTGGATTTTCTTGTTCCATGCAGCACGAGAACCCATGGACGATCCCCAACCTGTTGTGTGTGTGTCGGATTGTGTTGTCGCCGTACCTGGGTTACCTCATCATCCACCAGCACTTTAACCTCAGTCTGGCATTGTTCACGCTGGCTGGAGCCACAGACATGGTAAAACAAACACACACAAACACACACACTAGAGTTTGTTGCTGACTTCAATATGCATTCGAGATGGACTGCATGGATTTGCAGAAGATAAATGAACAATAGTCTCTGTCTTAACATTGAAGATGGAACCTATGGTTCTTGCACTGTAGTGAATGCAGTGCACACACAGTGTGTCCAGCAGAATAGACAACAGTTGGTTTGACCGGTCCAAATGCATACTCTTCCATGGCACATTTCATTGCTGCTGTATAGTTAGACCAGTATTATGGTATATGTTTATAATATTCCTGCACCTGAATCAACACATGTATTCTCCCTCCTTAACATGACTGTACACAATACTATACAAGTTATCTGAATCTGAACCTGCTTGAAGTATCCATCTGTTTTCTTCTCTGTCTTTAGCTAGACGGCTACATTGCCAGAACATGGCCCAATCAGAAGTCAGCGTTGGGCAGTGCGCTGGACCCATTGGCTGATAAGATTCTGATCAGCGTTCTGTACGTCAGCCTCACCTATGCTCAGCTCATACCAGGTAAGGCCAGGTGTGTTTTAGTGGTATAGACAATAATTGGGGTCTTTATATGGGAGCTGTTTGTTTTCTACTGGCTTTAAAGCAAAATCATTTTGTCATGAATCTCTTAGAATTGTGACGAAACTGCAAAATCAAAGCACTGGTGTGCAAGTGTTTTTTCCGGGGAACCATAGATTTAACCATAGATTTATAATCGCAGTTTATGATTGGTAAAATTTTGTGGTAAGTGACATCACCAATCGCAAACAATAAAGGCCTTTACACAAGCGCTTTTTAATCTCTTCAAATCGCGAATCGAACACGGTTGTGAGATTGTGATGCAAAGAGAGATGTCTAAACAGGCGGAAGTTATTATTGTACAAGAGATGTAGACAACCATTGTCAAAACCACCTCCAGAGGTGGTGCATGCTATCTAGATTGACTCGCGATAGGTTGTCGTCTAGACGCGGAAGTGTTCACATGCTTAGCTCATACATCACGGGTTGTCAACCAACATAAACATTTGCGTGCTGTGCTTACCTTTCTTACGATTGTACAAGTCCTAGACCTTACGTTTCTATTATTAAAGGTACAATATGCAAGATTTGCATTTCATTTCGCATTTCAAGCGTCTACACTGCACATCATTTTACAACTCGCTTATCTACCAAGTGCACAACTTTTTCTTTCTGGCAGTAATGTTGCCCGGACTACTTGGTGAATGTTTTTTTTAGATATCTTCCACTCAATGTTCGATGAATGGGGAACAGACGGAGTCAAGACATGATTGACGGATAATCCAGCTAATGATATCATTCCTTTTCATCTAGTGGGGGAGACTGAGCTGATTGGTCAAGACAGAAAAAGGTTGACCCATTTTACGAGTACAAGTTGACTCGTTGCAACATTACTGCCAAAAAGAAAAAGTTGTGCTCTCGTAGTTTAAGCGAGTTGTAAGTTGGAAAAAACTGTTACACGGCACACAATTGTTTTACTAGTACACAACTTAATGGCATTAGAATAAGCCCATATAAACGTCCCTGCCACCAAAATCCACATAAACACATTTTTCTACTACATTTGTGCATTCTGAGCTGAAGTACCATCAGAAAACATTAGCAACATGACGGTTGGCGGCTCGTGTCTCACCCCACTAATGCTCTAACCGCGATACGATATGCCTCGTAGCGACCCAGGTTCGATTCCGACCTGCGGTCCTATGCTACATGTCTTTCCCTCTCTCTTTCAACCCACTTTCCTGTCTCTCTCCACTCTCCTGTCCATAAAGGCCATAAAGTTGAATATGGATATGTGTTTATCCATATTAAACAGTAAGGTTATTCAAGCCGTGGCCATCCCTGATAATTAAAAGGTAATCAAATGAAACAAACCAGTAAACATTTGCCAGTGAAACGTGTTGTAAGAAGAAAATAAATTGTGATTACATGATTACACAAAAAATTGTGTAATCATATCTAGAGTTGGCATTAGTATCACAGTTAGCGTTAGCATCGCGGCTACCGATATTTTAACCAATTAATGCTACTTAAATAAATGACATTTAGCATACAGTACATGGTGAATAACGTGTTATGTTTGTTCTTATAATATTTAACAAACCAGACGATTTTGTTCAGTCAGGTACACTGCCAAACTGACAGTGGTTTCTTTTGCCACATTGTTAAGTTATAGAGACGGACACCATGATAGGAGCGAACTCGATTGTTTTTATTCTCTTGTCTCTAAAAAGGTGAGGAGATCTGGCCAAACAGAACAAAGGAGGAGAAACTACTGGGCCGACCCAGCAGTAGCTCTTAAACTATCAAAACAACCTAAAGACAAGACTATAAAACAAAGCCGCTAAAACAAGACTACCAGATCTCCTCTAAAATAAATAGGAATACAAAACAAACGGCAGGCAGAGAGAGTTCAGACTGTGACTCTCTCATAAAGCCTCGCCACAGGTGAGGCTGATCATGGTTTTACTGTCTCTCTCCACAGGCTTTCTAGAACAAAGACAGGTGTTAGACGCTGGAGAGAGAAAGGCCCGGGCCGTGACAATAGCAAGAACATTTTCGGTTTGCTAAATGTATCCATTAACAACCATTGTCATTCAACATGTCTCTTTCCACTTTATTGCTATTATAATAACAGGACACCCGGGGCATTATTCTGTCCCCATTGAAGGGTATCTGGTACAAACTATGTGGTAATGTCTTTAAGGTAGGCAGGGGGGTCTTGGCTGATTGTGTGTCCCTGGACGTCCACCAGGAGAGAACGAGGGGTAGCTGCATGTCCCTGCACGATGCGTTTCTCCTGGGAGTCTCGTATCCACACTGGATCCCCTGGACATAGTGGGAAGAGGTTTAACACAATGACGCATGTCAAAGGGTCTCTTTTGGGTGCGCTTGGCTTGTTTATCTTTTTCAGCAAACTGCCAGGTTTGGCCATTTAGGGTTTAAGAAGGAGGGCAGTGTAGGGATGGTTGTCCACAGTTTCCTGCCCTGTAAAAGCTCCGCCAGGCTCAGTCCATTAGAGAGGGTGGTTGATCTGTAGGCTAACAGTGCTAGGTAGTGGGCTGAAGATTTTTGCAGCAGCTGTTTTAACTCTGCGCTCTGCAGCACCATTAGTTTGTGGGAGTAATGGGCTGGAAGTCGTGTGTGTGAAACCCCAGGAGTTTGCAAAGTTACAAAAAGCCTCTGAGGCAAATTGGGGCCTCTTGTCTGATATGAGTTGGAGGAGTTGGGGACGCCACTGCAAGTGAACCATGATTTAATTCGTCCACCAGTAGTGGTCAGCTTCGCTATTTCAATAGCTCTTGAGAAATAATCAAATACGACCAGGTAAGTGGAGCCTTCTAGGTGGGAAAGGTCATAACCTAGCTCTAACTCTTTCTTTATTCTTTTACATTTTTCTTCTATGTAGTACTTGCAGAGGTCATTATTGGTTATCTGTATTTAACCATGACTGTGTTTTCATCCCACTTCTGACACCATGTTAAGTTATACATTTACATTTAGCGCATTTAGCAGACGCTTTTATCCAAAGCGACTTACAAAAACATTTGTTTGAAAGAGACGGACACCATGATAGGAGCGAACTGGAATGCTTTTATTGTCTTGTCTCTTACGTCTCGTACGGCCCTCTACTGCACCCCTATGGGTGTTATGTAACTACGCCCACAATTTTCAGATGAGAGAAAATGTTTATTATTCAATCTGGAGGGTTTATATTGTGCACTGATACTTATGGAGATGCATTGAATAGTATTTTAGTCAATAAAGCATGAAATATAACCAATGGCAAGGACCAATAAAGTTAGCGTCTAAATGATAGAATGTTTTAGAGCACATTGCAAACAATTTTTTCTATCATATCCAAAGCAATGTAAACTGAGACACCACGGTCACTCTCTCTGCCCATTCTCAGAGATTGTGCAAACCATGGATGTGTTAGAAACCTGAAGCCTGGATGTGTGAGTGCATATCAAGCGGGGATCTCTGGTAAACTGTGAGCGCCTTGTGCCTTTCGTGTAAACAGATGAGTTATTCAATCTAGATACACGGTGGTAGAATCTAGATATTTCTCTCGTGTAAACATAGTTTAGGTGAAGTGTTTTCCTGGAGATGATCCGGCCCCAGTGGTTAGATGTTGTCTTTTCAATAGATCTCACCAATGAATTACGAACACATGGCTAAATGATTCCATGAGCTATTTAGTTTATCATGTTTTGGTGATTTGTGGTGTTTTTACTTGAGTTCCTTCCCTCTGCTTTCAGCTCCCCTAACAGCTCTGGTGATCTTCAGAGACATCGGGCTGATAGCCGCAGTATTCTGGGTGCGATACAAGACTGTGCCTCCACCGGTAAGAATGCTGTTCACTTTCTCTTTGGCTAGAATTGTACCAGGTCAACATCCAAGATGTTCCTTAATGTTTGATATATATATTTTTTTTTTTTTACAAAATAACAACATGGACATGGGTGGTGCCAAATATTTGTACTTTTTGCCTTCTGTGACGTAGACCTATTACCACGTTGTGCATGGACCCGCTGCTGCGAGAGAAGATATAGAATCCTTATTTTTTATTTCCAAAAAAGCTTTCAAATGCCATTCAGTTTGACAACCAGCCCATGCAACTGTTAATCAGCAGCAGCATATAGGCCTGCTTTTCACACACCGCCTCTTGTGAAATCCGTGCCCATGAAAGGAGCGCTGTCAATGGCTTCACTCACAGAAAGAAAAAAAAAACACGCACAGTGAAGCCCGTTCTCCAGTGAGATGCAGGCTGGTTATTGTGTCCTATAACTGAGATCAATGAAATTGGCTATGTAAGTCAAGTGTAGCCTACCTTTATTGAGAGTCGGGGCAATTTAAAGAGGAATTACGTTAAATGCAAGACAAGCATTAATTGTCTGAGTGACTGAACATAATGACGGCGGGTCTTGTGCACAATAGTTTTTGAGTCCGTTTTTTACAGGCTCCTGTAATCGGCAAATTGGCCGATCACCGATCACGTGTTTAGAACGGCCGATAATGATCGGGCCGATCGATCGGGACGTCCCTAGTTTTAACCCTTTATTCTCCTTTTCTTTTCATGGCAGGTGACCCTCAGTAAATTTTTTAACCCATGTTACACTACAGCCCAGCTCAAACCTACGTTCTTCAGCAAGGTTAGGCACACACACACCTCCAGAAATTGAAGATTGCTCTTGAAATCTGTTTTTCATAGATTGCTAAAGTATCCACATTGCATATACATAGTGGTAACAAATAAAGATCTACATTTGGTGTGTGTGTGTGTGTGTGTGTGTGTGTGTGTGTGTGTGTGTGTGTGTGTGAGAGAGAGAGAGATGGAGAGAGATATAGAGAGATAGGGGAAAAAGGGTGGAAAGTAGCAGGGTAGTGTGGTACGCACACAGGCCAAGGTCCAGGCTAGCCCTGCCCTGGTCTGTATGCCCGCAGACTGACAGTTTGATTAGCTGCATTGTGTGACTCTAAAACCCCCAGAGTCCAAGTCCTTCACCATCCATGGAGGCAGCCAAGGACCCTAAAGATGTCCTACCCCCAAGAGCCACTCACCAGAGACTATTTTGCAATGCTTATAGTATCCTCTTACTCCCATTCCAAATTAATGGTGCATTAACATTTTTATTGACTTGGTGAAGTGTTTTTTCTTTTTTCTTTTACGGCCGTCCGTTCCGTCGTGATTTATGTATATCCGAACTATCCAAACAAAATAAAATGCGGAAATAAAAGGCTGAAAAGGTGTTGAGGTTTCTTTTATACAAGGTTGAAATGTAATGTTACACAATAATTGTATCACCAGCATAACCTAATAGCATAATAACATTAAGCATTATGGGAAAAAGGTAATTCTGTTGCCTGGCATCGCTGTTATTAGGTCATTCATTTGTGTCTGTAAATTGGCTATTAAGCATGTTAGAGATGTATTTGCGCATTATGGCATCAGAGACCATGTGAAACAGGTAATATGATGAAGTATGTGTAAAAACAAGTTGGTGCTTCATGTAATTCTACTGATGGTTTCCTGTCTTTCTCCACATAGGTATTACAATAGTGTACGCTGTTGACAAAAGTCATGCCAGTTTTTTCAGAATCGTATTCATTTCTTAAATACATTGGATTCATGCCATTTGATTCCTAGAACCTAGAACCTGGCCTTTGTTTTCCTTGATGATATAATGGATGAAAACCAAAATAACAAAATATGCTTTCTATTGGCATGTCACGGGATGTCAAGCCTTGCAGGATACCATATTTATATATACCTATCACAACAAAACCTAATTCAAACCAGTTGAGTCAAAGCCAGACTATTCTAACAATCAAATCCACATGGACAGCTCCCTCGCAAAAATATAGTCCCATATGTTCTCCACCAGCCATAAATGCTTAATACAAATCTTGTGTTCCTCACAGTTGTTGCTAGGCCTATATTTTGTAATCATGGTGAAGTATATATGTCCGTGCTACTTGGTTGTTCCTTTTTATTGATCTTATTTTTATGAGAAGCTATGAAAGTCAGGTACAGATGGTAGCCTCTGTGTTAAACTGTAACACCCAGACATCCCTCTTGTAAAATGTTAAGTCAAACACTTTTGTCACTAGTGCCTTGTTAGCCGTCCTCAAGAGGCTTGTCCTTGCTGATGTGTTCCTGCGTAAGAGTTGGTTTTTTTTCACAGCGACTTTTGACTCATAACGAGTTTTCTCGTTATGAGTTTAGCATTATGAAGTGCTGTCGAAGCGCCGTGCAACTCTAAATTGAGGAGATCTATAAATAAACCTGATTTGACTGGACTTGACTTGACTGTGAGACCAGAGTTCTGATGACAAGGTGTGCAGAAGGACAGGGGTTTTGATTTAGCACCCCAACTACTGCAAATTCTTCAAGCACCCTTGGCCGAGGAATTGAATGATGGCATAGTTAACAATGTCAGCTTGGCCGGAAAATGGGCCCACTTTGTTGATCTGGCTCCGGGGTGAATTGTGTCTGTAGCATATAGGTAGGTGATTGCATGTCTCTGCCACACTTTGAGATACTATTTCAGTAATCAAACTAAAGGCACTCAAAGTGAAAAAAGCGTTACTTACTTCCTTACATCACTCAGGAATGGAAGGGTGAAACTATGAAGTTTGTTCAGCGTTAACATGTTACTGAGTTAATTGTTTGGAGATCGGGATGCAGAGAGACAGCTATATAGGTATGATGTAATACAAATTGTATGCAAATGGTAATCCTACCATACCGCCACCGGTAGGTATTGAATGCACGCTGTGCTTAATTCAATTACTAGGCTGCTACTGTGGGATGAATACACATTCAAAGAGACAGATATTCTAGTAGTCTCAGATGGTTTTGTTAATATGTTTATACACACTAAAAGCTTATGCATGAAACTATAATCGATTGATTAGTTGATTGATTGATTGAAAAAATAGATTTAAAACTGCTGACAGGTGTTAAGTCATTAAAGGCCTGCATATCGCTAGTGTTGCTGGTAGCGTTCCATGTCCTGTCACTCTTAACTGATCCAGTCGTTTTCTCTGGTTGGCATTATCACAATGCATTTAGGTTTGCAGGAAGTTCCTTTCTATTCACAAAATACGGTGTATAGAAGGACAGCATGTTTTTTTTTCTATGATGTTTTTTTCTTAGAAAGGCAAATTGCTTTTGAAATGCCTGTGCATTTTTACCGAGCGCTTATAGACTGAACTTGTGCTGTGGTAGTATACGCAGTCCTGGTAAATCAATAGGCTTTTAGCCAAAGCCTGCGTTTTGATTTCCTTCCATCCAATACTAATCAAGGAAACTGCTTCATTTTTGTGTCTTTATTTATCTTTGTTCACTCTTTATTGAATCAATAAAGTGAGTGTTGGAATGTTGTATTCATTAGTTACCTCAGGATTTATTCATAAGTTGTTGCCAAGTGAAGCAGGACATAGTCACTTTTCACTAATCCTGTGATTGCTAAAGAGAAGACCCCCTTAATGGCGCTCCCTGTTTTCTCCCATTCTCGTTTGGAATAAAAGAAAAAGAATGGATTAATGCGAGTCTTTAACTGGGGTTCCATAGCACCACACGGCGGTTTATTTAGTTTAATTGTTGCGGTTGCAGAGGGAATGTGTTTGAGCATAATTATCCCATTGCCCAGACAGATTAGCTTGTTGGAGCTCTCTCCTCCCATATGTTTTCCGCTTGATGAACATGGCTGCCAAGAGGGATTGAACAAATATGATTTAAAGTTCTCTATTTGTCATGGGCACATACAGCAAGTATATATTAGAAATGTGCTTTTTTTCTCTCTTTTTTTTAGAAGAACACAATTCTCAAAAATTGGCCCCACCAACCACATGGGTAACTACAATATAAGCTATGTTTAATTCATGTCTCTGTTTTTTCTGATGTTACCCTATATGTAAGCAATTGGCTAAATAGGGCTCCTCCCCAGATTAATAGAGAAGAAGTAGTCGCGTTGCAGTCGTGTTCTTTAAAAGCATGAGCGGAGGAGTACACTGGTTTGAATAAATTGGATTGAATGTCATCACAACCCCTAAACGTCAGACACTTTCCACCAAATTAAAACACTGAAAAGGTCAGGTGAACGGCCAGGTCTCTCATGTCAAAACGGGTCTGCCAAATGGGGTCTGTTCTGTGCACTGCCTGGTGACTCACTGCCACTTTGTCAGATGCCTCTCCAAGCAAACCACCCCAGAGGACGGGACCGCCGTTCAAATGCATAACAGTGTCCCACGCCTGCTAAATATCCTTTCTTTAGCATGTGCTCTAAATGGGGCATAGCCAGCGCATCGTACATGAGATCACATGGAAATGGAAAAGCATCATGGCGGTATAGGGAGTCGTACAAGGGAGTGCTGGGGAGAGAATATCTGCACCACATGCATGATTTCCCATGCGCTATTTACACTGGTGATTGACATTCCCTATGGAAGAAAACACACACACACACACACAGGCAGACAAAGGTGTGCTCAAATCTACCCCTTAATTCACCACACAATTCATTGCTCATGCATTTACCTATCTCTACCTCACTCACTCACTCACTCACATACACACACACACACATGCACACACACACACACACACACACACACACACACACATACATACATACATACATCATACACACACACACACACATATGCAGATAACTGCAGTGTGGCCAGAAACGCTACAGCAGCTCTGAGCATGGTGTTGGGATGAGCCAGCCTGGATGACAGCCAGACATTACTCAGGACTAGAACTCTGCTATGATGATGATGATC
>OOFB01037273.1:52731-66162 GCA_900323305.1 Trachyrincus murrayi
CCCCTCGAGATAAATTTATCTCCTGCAGGCAACGTGGAGCTGTCAACAAGGGCTAGTTACTCCTTTAGCTTGATCATACTGGCCCCCTACAACAGTAGCACTCCTTCAGATACGTGGATATGTTTACATTCTTATTAAGTTAGCTATTTCTATTGTTTATTGTTGTAGACATTTTATTAACGTTAGATTATATTGCTTTCTCAGGTCATTTCCCATGGAAATGATATTCCATCTCAATGATGTTCATTCTTTTGTAGGTGACAACAAAATTGTTCGTGGTCTATATGTGTACAAATGTGTGTGCATATGTGTAGTGTTTGTACGGGATCATGCCTGCAGCTCTTGTCTCTCTGGCCTCTCGTCCACAGATGAGACATCATTTGAGGCGGGTATCAAAGTTCAGATCCACACCCAGGATGAGCCTCCTTTCATTGACCAGCTGGGCTTTGGAGTAGCACCCGGCTTCCAGACCTTCGTCTCCTGTCAGGAGCAACGGGTAGGTCTCCACACATCATTTATTTTAGAATATATGTACATTAAAACATTAGAACTCATGTATGTTACAAGTGGGTTTTCCTGTGGTGCTTTGTTGGGTTTAGGCAGGGCCATATTTTACTTCCTGTCCAATTTTAGGTCACTTGATCTATCTAGTGCGAGTACTGAATTCACAGTCTAATCTAAGACATGAATTGGCCGCCTTTTGGCAATTCTTAACTATACTATGAAATACTGCTGTAATAGTCTGATTCCGCAGGAATTTCCTTTTATTGGTCATTCATTTTGAGGTTAGACAAAAGTAAGACAAAGTTCTTCAAACTAGATCTTCAACAAGTTTCACTATGTTTCAGGGTTTCTCATTTCAAGTGATTTTGTAATGGTCTCTCTCTTGATGGATGGTCCAACAGGACAGTATAATTTTCATGTTATTCCTAGGAGGTTTATACTCCATGCACTTATCATTGTCAGTGATCTTCTTCAGGCACCTATTTGGTTTTTAGACAGTTGATGGCTAGTGTCATTGCTGAGTCATGTTGCTGCAGTAGGAAATGAAACAAAGGCAGATATATTTCTTGAGAGGTGGAGTTGCTGCAGACTTGTACTACTTACTAGTAAGGCTCCCATTCCATGTCCTCCACATCTCACTGATCATTCATCCATTCATCTTCCTCCATCAAGGTCACGGTGGTAACAGGGCAATTAGGGCAGGCAAAATGTCCAATGTTATTCTTTGGCCACTTTTGGTCCAGAAATCAAGAACAAAGGAAAGAAAATTGGGACCCGAGCTGTCGTCTGTCTTTGCTGATAAACACCAGTAGTTGATCCCAAGGGACCGGAACTCCTCCACTTGGCTGAATACGCTTGGTGATATTGACATGGTAATATCACTATCTTGAACAGTACTTATTGATGAACGGTTATTGCTTTGGCAGAAGTCTGATTGATGGTGCTTGGTGGTGCATTGTCCATCGGGGAGCTGTTTGTCTTGCGTTGACAAATGGCCTCAAGCTATTTTGCTGCACAGGCAAAGATTATTTAGTGAGACTGAACTAGTTGTCCTTACACTGGTTTTGATACCAATCCATTTTCTTGCTGATGCCAAGAAAAACAGGGGTGCTGAAGACCAAATCAATCTTCGAAGACTCTTGGCTGAAGGTATCCACCTTGGCCTTATTGTTAAAGCTGGTCTTCAAAGCAGACCAGAACATGGTAACCCATTTGGGACCAAGCTTTTATGTCTATCTAAGTCACCAGTGCTGGTTCTGATAAATCCCAGTTGACTATTGTCTCTGGGTGTGGATAACATCAGCTTAGTCTCGCAGAGCGTGCCTTTCCATAAGGGAAGTCTGGGACACGTAAGCATTGACATGCAAGCATGACCAATCACAGATTGTACCCCGGGAATAGTAGTTCTAGAAAAACAGACCTGTGGTGAAACAAACGGGATTTAAAATGTGATTTACAATTGCTCAGCGGTCTATGAAAAAAGATATACCAGCTTACTGAATAAACCTATGGATGCAAATATAAGAATAAACTTCATAAACTTCCTGAGCGACGTCTACATTTATGTGAGTGACAATGTTGACAGCCAATGAGAAGTTGAGTTTCTTCAGGATGCTGCATGGCCTAACTTGCTCTATGTATCAGATGTTCAGGAAGAGTCAAATGGTGACTTAGTGCAAACGAACGGAAGAGGCTGAGACTATGGACATGGTTAACGACTACTCTTTCTGCTATCAGGATGGCTGGATCCCAGGTTAACAGAGTTAAAGGCTGACACTAAAAATATGCTGCACTGCTTGAGTCATCATGGTGGCTAGATCCAGAGTTACAGTTGATGTCCCTCACCACTTCAGCCATGCTGCCAGAGCCACAGTGCATTGGGAAGCTGTGGCATTGCTAGAGCTGCAGAGAGCAGTTGTGATCTGAACAAGAGGATGTGGTACTTGAAATGACCATTCCTGTACAGGCAGTTGTTGACAGTGGAGGACTGTGAAGTGTGAATAAAGAACAAGCCACTGTGAAGAGATGGTGCTACACCACTGGCGTTCATTTGTAGAATAGAGGTCACGTTGTGCGATAAATCCTGAATCAGATCAATGAATAATTTCAGAGAGATGAAAGAGGATTGGGCCAGAATGAATTAATTCGCTTTTATTGCAGGGGCGTCAATTAGATTAGGTATTGCAAGGTATGGCAGCTGCCACACCTTGGCACTTCATAGCAAATAATAGGATTAGGCTACACATTTTTCGTGTTTTAAAATATATCTTTGTAAAGATAAATTATTAATTAAATTGGTTTAAGCCGACTGTTGCCACGGGTTTGTCAGGCAATGATATATGACTTCTAGTCAAATATTTTAACGACAACCATGAAACGAATGTCAATGGTTTTCTAATGGTTTTCTAATTGGATCAACGAGTGGCCAGAGACAAACAGAAGGCCACCAGGATAAAAAGGTCAGTTTTTTGAAATACATGGCCGCTTAATTTTCGAGTTTAACCGGCATTCCACAGAGAATGAGGAACTGATGGATGCAGTCCAGGCATTCGATAATACTTCCCCCCATTACATGGTTGTGTACAAGATCCAAAAGTTTGCCAAAGTGTATGAAAAACACATTGACATCACCTTGCTTGAAGCCCAGTGCCAAATGGCAAAAACATTTAAAGAGGTGATCACATTATTCCAAATTGACGCCACACTGCCAATTCCCACTGCTTCCAACGAAAGGTCATGCAAGGTTATGCATGCACTAAACACACAGCCTGGTGTGGCTGTCATGACTTTATTCTATTTGCTTTGTCATCTGTCCACACGGTTCTGGATGTGGTTTTGCTAAATGAACAATATTAAAACAATATACAAACTGTAGTTTGTTTAGTTTTACTAAACTACTAATCATTACTAAACTAAACATATATGTAGGGCGATTTTAATGATCTATTTTCGAGGGACTTTATTTGATATTGTCACGTGATGTCAGAGTTGACGTTGTAATCAGTGGCTACACCTTGGCTCTTGGTGAATTGATGCCACAGTTTTATTGCCTAACTCTATGTTTTCAAAACCTAATTTCAAAAACTTTAAATAGAAAGGATCTTAAGTCAAATAATCCCCACGTGCTGTCTGTGGTCTATAAAACATGCATGCCTGTTTTTGAGCAGAACACCAAGATGGAGTAGTGGAAATCTCCTCATGAAGGATTTCCGCTAACCCCAGAGAGCAAATCAAGAGCCAATCCCAGTCAGCAGGGATGTAGATAACTGGATTGGTGTTCGCAGCATCAAAAGGACACAGAATGTATTAAGGTTGTCTGGAAGGGAGACATCCAAGTGCAATTCCATTCTTCTTTGGTGTATAATCCGTTATGGCCTGCAACCTTTGTGCACCACACATAGATCACAGTCAGAGTAATATTTTACATGTCGCCATGTAAGTTCTACCTTCCTGTTGGCTTCTATGCTGTGCATATGTTGTCACCTTTTTTTTGGAAAGTGTCTCCTGTATGTATACATGCAACTTTATGATCAATAATTCCCACCCCCCACCACTTTGGAAGGTGCTTTCATATCTTAACTGTGGTTCTTGCTCTCTCTGACAGCTCCCGACATCATTTAGTATGTCCCCCCCCCCCCCGGCCCACTTGGCCAGCCCGGCATTAAGCCCCACTATCAATCAGAATGCTCAATGCTGCTGTCTTGTGGGAAATAAAATGAACCGCATGTGGATTTTATCTCAACTGTAAATAATTCCTGCGGGTGGAACGGCGAGAACATCGCCGTAACGGAAATTGCTCATTCCGACCCCATCATTTGGGTGCGGGAATCATACATAATGAATATAGGGGGAGGAAGTTAGGAGGAAAGAGCTCAGTTTCTACTCCTCTGCACTCAACATTGTTACACTGTGTTGGGCTGAGGCCGGGGATTATGCATGCAGCCAATGTCACGTCTACAGAAGACTCAATCCCCATGTCTCTTTATCTCTTGCTCTCTTGCTCTCTCTCTCTCTCTCACTCTCTCTCTCCTTGTCTATCTCACCCTCTTTTCATTTCTTGCTATCGCTATATTTTGTGATTTTCGTTCAGCGTGTTTCCTGTCTTTCCTCTCTCAGTTGCTATCATCTCGCTCTCGCTCTCTTTTTTTCTGTGGTTTCTCTCTGGCAGAACCATTGTTCCATTTATTTAATGCACTCTACTCTTCATCCCCTTCCCAGGCTGTACAGCTTCTCCATGAGTAGACTTGTTGGGGATGGGAGGTGGAGGTCCTGACAGCCTACTTTCCCCTTGACGCTTTTCTCCGACGGGGTCAATTTTATGCAATCATTTCCTCCTGGTCAGTGTTGGAAATCAAAGAGGAAAAAAATCAATTGACAAAGGGAGAATAAACAAACTAAGAACCTCTAAACGCAGGTTCGCGGTGGGCAGGCAGTAGATGGTTTTTGGTTGAATAGAGGGCGTTTTTTTTCTTTATCATGATGAATCCTGGAGCTCAGACTTATAGGAGGGCCTCAGAGCGTGAGGGAACTATTAGTCAGGGGAATGGCTCTTCTTCGTCAGGGTACACTCCACACAAAGAGCCGCACAAATAGAGAAAACATGCAGCGATGGACGCACATTTTAGCTAGGTTGGATTTGATGGGCGGTTTGACTTTGGCAGGGTGTCCTGAGTGTTTTTGTAATCCTGATTAGATTTTGTGATTCCTTTGTGAGGGTTATTATGATTGCATACTGTATTTGTCTGCGTGCGTGTGTGTGTGTGTGTGTATTCATACTGAATTGAATTTGGCCTAGGGTTAATGGTAACTGAATGCTGTTTGTGAGCCACATCATTGCACTCCAGGAGGAATTGAGGAATACAGGTCGTCAAATAGCGACAGCGGCTTTTAATTTATTGCTATTTGAGCATCCAGCGATGCAATGGGTGAAGTCATAACAAGAGAGAGAGGCTTGCAAGATATCTACCTGCTTAAATGAACCTGCTTATATGAATGACTTAGTCTGTTTACCTCAGGTTTTAGAGTGTGTTTATATTGTACTTGGAAATACATATAGTGTTTTCACCAAGAAGCAGTGTACACACAACAAATATGAGGGCACAACCAGCATAATAGTTAAGTGACAAACCAAAAAAATAACAAGAATGACTGAATACACTGTAAAAACTTGAAGTACAAATATGCATGGGTATTTGCTTGTCTGTGCATTTACTCCCAAAAATAATATTTTAAATATGTATAGTTATTATTACTTATAGAATTATCTGTATAATTTAATCATTTTGAATAAAAATAGTCCTTAAAAAAGTCCTTCTTCTATTTTACTCATGGCATGAGTCCAATATGTAACAGCATTATGGTATCTTTAACCCCTCTACACCTCATGCTGATAGAATTCCATTATTTGTAAGCGGTCACAAGAGTAGAAACAAGCCCTCTTCTACGTACCCTCCACCCACCATTCTCACCTTCATCCCGCCCGTCCACTCTTGTGTTTGTGCCTATGCTTTCTTTGCCTATGCCTGTGGGGATCCATGGTAGTAGTAGGACCACACACACACACACATACACTCAGGTGGACTCGCAGCTCCCGCTGGATGTGGGATTGACTCTTCACAGGCCATGCATGTGCCCAGTGAGGAGTCCCATTGAAGCCACGTTGTTCCACTCCAGTACATGGGCGGGAATTAAATGCCGGAGCAGTGGTACATATCATGAATAGTATATCCGAATGGCCAGGATAGTTTGGTTCCTTTGTTTCTTGTGACTGCCGTAAGGACCTCAATGCTACTTCAGTGTGGCAGAATCTTGTATCTAGTGCCGAGATGTATTGGTCGATTTGCATTTTAACAGTGTAAGTATGAGAACGACATTTGTAGGACATTTGTAGGACAACATGATGACGTGTACAGGGCAAAAAGGAGAAAGAAAAATAATGAAAGAAGACCTCATTCAGGTTTAGGTTCAAGTGGCACTTTGTTTATTTGCAAATGATCCTGAAAAGAAAATGTTTTTCAATCAGGCTCTATTGACTCTTGGCTCTCATGGAACAGGGAATATTTTTCCGAAAGTTAAAACATAATTGCACTCTATTGCTTTGTATTCATGTATTCATTGGCCATATCTGATCGTAATTTTAGTTCGCTATCTGTGTAAATTCCTCTAAAGAAGGCACCCACACCCAGGCTTTTGTCACAACCTGACAAAAGCCTTCATCATACTTCTGTGAACATCAAAATTCTCAAAATAACAATATTCATATTTAATTAATTGATAGGAAATTAGTTTGATGTCTTGGACCAGTTGAACCTGCTTTTCACAACACGAGTCTTGCAACACTACATTTTCAGTAACATTGAGTATCTGTTCTGTATCGGATATGTATCAGATATATCTGTTGATGTGTGTTGTATCTAAAAATCTAAAATGTGTTTATCTTCTTCTTCTCTCCATCTCCCAGCTGACCTACCTGCCCCCACCATGGGGGGATTGCAAGGCCTCTGCCATGGACTCAGACTTCTTCAGCACCTACAGCCTCACGGCCTGCCGCATAGACTGCGAGACACGCTACCTGGTGGAGAACTGCAACTGCAGGATGGTCCATATGCCCGGTAGGCGCCACAAACACAAACAACTTCCACCAACCCTCGGTGGCTGTCCAATATAAACCCCCCGCTGCTGTGTACATATCGTATTGACTGAAGCTGCTTTAAAGAGTCTGTCCCCGATGTACTTACGACAACATCGACATTGGCGTGTTCCCATAGACTGTCGAATCGAGCGATTTCGACAGGGTACAATATAGTCACTGCGCTGTGTGGGCAGGTGAATGACACCAGGAGTTTCCTACCATCTCTGGGTCCTTGTAGTCGCTGCTTGAGTGGTCATACAAATGCACATATTCCCTCACAATCTCAGCAAGTCTTGCTTTGAACTGGTTCATCTTGAAATAAACAGTGGGACGCAATAGTCCATATTTTACAGATGCCAAATATTTATAGATACCAGATACTGACAATCATTCACATGGTATTGTTGTGGTTGCAGTATAGGAAAAGTTTGACTATTTCGACTGAGCCCAATGCAGTGATCACACGGGAGAAGAAATCCTAAACCTAACCAAGTAGTTTTGTTGCCTAAACTAGGGGTGGGCGATATGGCAAAAATATCATGTCGATTATTTTTAGGCAGGATCCACGATGTTATCACGATTCTTTTTCATATTTGTTTTTAAGACTATTTTGCAAGTTACTGAACAGTTCAACCAAACCAAAACATTTTCCTGAATAAGGAATTATTTAGGAAAATATAAGCAAGGAAACAAAACGTAAAAGAACAGGATCAGAGACCATTCAGGCAAAGTATCTTTTCAGTCTTATCAGTTTTTAATTAAGTGTGCAATTTAAAGTATCAACATTGAGTAAGTATTTATTGTCATGGTCTAGACTATTCAAGTACAATCAGAAACATGACTCCCAAAAGAAAACACTACAATAGCACTGGTAAAGCATGTGATCATATATGTTCACATACTGAATAAAGAAAATAACAACCTGCATATCTACAGATGAAAACAATAAATATGGGAAATGTTAATGCCATATGTGTTACATTTTTGGTCCATAGTTGTTTAGTTTAGTTTTTTGTTTACCCTAGTCTATAGGTTTGTTACTTTAAATATCACGTCATTTATAACGTTTGCTTAATGTCAATAGTTTGTTGTCAGTACATGGTACTTATTCTTTGAGAAATGTAATTTAATGTCAGCGATTTTAAGTTGAATTACGCTAGTTGTTGTCTGCATTGTTACCTAAAGGTTAGTTTGTTTGTCACTATGGCAACCAGACGTAGCAATGTTTTTTTACAAGCACGTGTGTTTCCATTTGTGTGTAGAAGCATCTACACACAAATGGAAACACTTTCTGCCAGAAATCTTTCTGGCAGAAAGCCCTGAAGGCAAACTTCTCCCATGTGCATGCGGCACTAGAAGCCCAATGCAGCGCTGTGTTTTGGTTGCAAACCGGCCATTTTGTCTGTGCAAACCCACCATTTCCAATTTAGTTTTAAGTATACACTCAAACACACTCAACCTTTCTGGTTGTAACTAAGTAGGTGTGGTAGTTTCTGGTTGTAACTACGTGGGTGTGGTAGTTTCTGGTTGTAACTACGTGGGTGTGGTAGTTTCTGGTTGTAACTAAGTGGGTGTGGAAGTGATCTCTTTGGGGCAGTCCCTGAGGTTCTTTAGAAGTGTTTGGTTACCTTGAGTATTCTTGCGCTGCTGTGAGCCTAACTGAAATAACAAGCAATATTTGAATACACTTTGGAAAATGAGATGGTGCATAACTAACGGCCTTGAGGTAATTATTGGTGAATTATATGTAAATGTCTAAGAACAGGCCCCATGTATACATGTTGTGGAGTGTGTGTGTGGTTGGTGGCTGGTTTAAGCAGCCTCACCTGGCCAGAGTCAGGCTGATTAGACTCTGGGGCTGGGTGAGTCTGCACACCTGTGGTGCATTGGGTAATGAAGGCCCACACTCGAGAAGAGTGCGGACATGTCAGCACGTACCACCCGTTCTGCTTGCAGAACCACTCTCAGCTTCACAATAAACCGGTTTCTACTCATCAACTACCTGTGACTTGTGGTCGGAGGAGTCCAGAAAAGCCACTTTCGTGGCATGTAACAGGGTCAGCTACACATGTATATACAGCACACGATTAAGCAAAATGCTCAATGACTTGCCTCGAAAAACTGATTTTCTTTCAAATTGTGCCAAATGGAGGAGCCGAAGTGTCTGAAATCGAATTATATGTTGTCCAGTTGTATGTTGTGGTGATACTTAGCATTACCACCTACTGTATCTAGGAAGCATCCTCGCAACATAAACAGACCCACGGGTATTTTCTGCTAAATGGCAGCAACAAAGTCTAATCAGAATCATAATCTGGTTTTATTGGCCAAACATGTTTTTACACATGTAAGGAATTTGACTCCGGTTCACAGTAACTCACACTGTACTTACAAGAGTAGGTTTTTTCAAAAGTAGGTTTTTCCTACAATAGCCTACAGTAAACAGTGGTGCTATCATTGTATAGCAGTAAAGTGGGCAAAGTGCATATGCTAATGTAAGTAAATATAAATATACTAAATATACTAAATATAAGAAATGTATGAATAAATTATTGCACAATGAACATGGCTGTGGGTGTGTACGATATGAGTGACAGGCATTGCCCTGAGGACATGCAATGACAGGTCACATGGCTGGTTAATTGTTCATGAGAGTGAGGACATGCAATGACAGGTCACATGGCTGGTTAATTGTTCATGAGAGTGATGGCGTGTGGGAAGAAGCTGTTCCTGTGTCTGGAGGTTCTGGTGTGCAGTGCTCTGAAGCGCCTTCCGGAGGGGAGGAGTTCAAAGATGTGGTGGCCAGGGTGCGAGGGGTCGGCAATGATCTTCCCCGCCCGCTTCCTGGCTCTGGTGGTGAAGAGATCTTGGAGTGAGGGCAAGTTTAGTCCAATAATCCTTTCTGCAGACCTGATGGTGCGCTGCAGCCGGCGTGTGTCCTGTTTAGTGGCGGTGCCGAACCACACTGTTATGGAGGTGGAGAGGACAGACTCAATCACAGCTGAGTAAAACTGCACCAACAGTTCCTGAGGCAGGTTGAACTTCCTCAGCTGGTGCAGGAAGTACATCCTCTGCTGGGCCTAATGAGTCAACTTTATAATCAACTTTATACCAAAGTGCTCACATTGTGGGGAATTGGAGATTTCACACTTCAGGAAATGTAAAACCTTAACCAGTGTTTCCCGTGTTGCAGTTTGTGCAGTGATTACGACTGACTGTTTCTCTCCGTCCACTCCATTTAATCAGCCTGTGGCATCTCAGGCGGTGTATTGAACATGAAAATTGGCACGGAGGAAACGATTTGATTGCCCCCCACGTTAACCCTGCCTCATCCTTCTAATAATTGCTAAGCCATTGGCTGTCTCCTACTGGAATCAGTCTCTCTTTTTATTCTGTGTGAATACAAATGTGTGTGTGTGTGTGTGTGTGTGTGTGTGTGTGTGTGTGTGTGTGCGTGCCCGAGCCTGTGTGGACAATCCAGACAAAGCAGTCCATATAATGAGTGGGATTAGCTTGTAGCTAATAGTGATTGTGCTTGTGATTAATGTGGCTCTCCAGAGAACTCCCCCACCCTCCCCCTCCCTCCCCCCTGCTCTCAGGTTGGGCACTGATCCTATTCATTCCCCTATTTGCCCGAATCATTTAGTCCACTTTGTCAAAGAATATCCACCGGATTGCAAACTCTACCCCAAAGAATATTCGTAGAACGTGCAGTGAATGATTCACACCTGGGAGAGATGGTGTCCTCCTCGGCCATCGAGGAGAGTTAAATCACCATGGCTCCCTCCCTGGTAGAGGGAGACAAGCGGCCTTTCTTCAGAGACGGGGGAGAGACGGCAGGGAAGACAGTGCTGGTGATGGGGGCTGGTGGGGGTGGGGAGGGTGGCGGATGTGGGGAGACAGAACCACATGGTGAGGTGCTGAAAGCAGCCAAACTCGAAGTGAATGGAATCAATTAGGAGATGGGATCAAGCTGGGGGAGTGTCTCCAGCGCTGATAAGACCTGTAATGACAGCCTGACACTCACATTAATGACGGGTCTGGATCTGCTTGTCCTCTCCTTTCCACTGAGAGCTCTTTAGAAAGAACTCTCACCCCTCCTCCCTTCCCATAGTCACAATGTGAACATGCTGTCTTTCCTCTGGTGCTCAGGAGATGCCCCCTACTGCACCCCAGAACAGTACAAGGAGTGTGCCGATCCCGCCCTGGGTAAGGAGATAACACAGAAACCTGTCTGCCTGCCTGCCTGCCTGCCTGTCTGTCTGTCTGCATGCCTATCTGTCTGTCTGCATGTCTGTCTGTGTCTACCTGTCTGTCTGTCTGTCTGCCTGTCTCTCATGTATGTTTCCACATGTTTTTTTACACCTTTAACCTTGTTAAATTGTTTTACAGATTTATTTTTTCATTCTCCACCTCCAACATTGTGATAATCTCACTTCGAATCCCGACACACTTGTTGGCTCGTGTTTTGTGTGCGTAGAGATAAACAATCGATTAAGTAGGCGCGTTGTATCGCTATATATTTCGATACACTGTCGAATCGATTCGACTAATTCATTATGTCATTTCAGACGGCAACATCCATTATTGCTAATGGATAATGCATAGCAGTGCATAACAGTGGCAGCAAATTAGAAGGTGGAGTAATGTTGCAACTGTGTTAACTCGTGCAGGCACAGTGAAACAGGCACATGGCTGATTGTGATTTGCAGCCATGGCTGGTTCCCCTAATTCCCATTTGAAGGTTTATGTACCACTGGTTTAGAGGCTGAGTGGTCTGTGCAGCCCAAACCTGGTGCAAACCTATTCTCCGACACATATGTTTCAGGTATCTCAATCCCACCCTTTACAACCACCCACCCATAACTCCTAAAATACTCCGTCATTAGCGGTTGCTGACCACCCATTGATGGATTACTGGAAGCACGCACACGAGAGCCATTCAAAAAAAAGTAATTGTAGCAAAGCTTAGTCCTGTGTCAACTTTGTTTGAAGGACATCATCACCACTTGAACGCAGAGCACAGCATCTGACAGTGTTTTCCAGCAATGTATATGTATATATATTATATTATATATATATATATATATATTAATGTTTTGTCCAGTTTCTAAAGTGATGTTCTGAATATAGCCATCACAGGCCATCTCCTCAACCTCAGTGTTGAGTTTCAAACCTTCTCTCCCAGTCAGTATGTTTTCATGACACTTACACGATAACATTCCACACACCAAACCTGGAAATACCTGAATTCTACAATATCCCAGCTTATAAAGTCCTTTGGGACACGTATTATGTTAGCCGTTTCTCGCATTATTTTTTGTTCGCCTTGGCCTCCGTCCATGTCCGTCTTACTTTCTTTCATTTTACCGACTTTCATTCCTCGCCAGTTTGCCTTTGCCATCTTCTGCGCTGCTGTGATGTTGTCTCATGTTCTTTGTTCACATGTTATCTCGCTGTTTGTCAGTCTTCCGTGCTCTGCTCCTGCGTAGATCCGCATGTGTGTGTGTGTGTATTCACATGCAGTGGAGTAGAAGCGTGCGAGAGAGAGAGAACGTGTGTGTTGTGTTCACTTGAATACTCATCACTTCTAGTTAGTTTATGCTGGGTTTTTCTTCCCTCCCCCCGCATATAGACTTCCTGGTGGAAAGGGACAACGATTATTGTGTTTGCGAGACGCCATGCAACCTGACACGCTTCGGTAAAGAGATGTCGTTTGTCAAGATTCCCAGCAAAGCATCAGCCAAGTACCTGGCCAAGAAATTCAACAAGACGGAGCAATACATTGCGTAAGTATCATCCTGTGTTCAAACTGAAAAATCAATACCGGGTCGAGTAGAGCAGCGTCGCTAAATTAAGATCATTCCCGATTGTGCCAGCGGGGAATGGAGCCGACAAGCTACTCAGTTTCCCGCTTCGTCTTCTTAAATCCACTCTACAGGCCGAACCAGCACGGATCCACCGATCGCTTGGTTTGTCTTTGTCAAACCTACTTGTACCAAAAAGTTGTCACTGGAGATCAAGAGAGATGCACTTGAGAATTTGAGTCTCGAAGCTGTCACAGAAAGTTGTCAGTCTAGACCAGGGGTGCCCACACTTCTTCAGTGCAAGATCTACTTTTGAGACTGAACTGGGGAGGAGATCTACCGGCCGACGGGGGGGGAGGGTATTGGCAGCACCGTTGCTGACCGGCCGACGGGGGGGGGGGGGGGGTATTGGCAGCACCGTTGCGAACCGGGGGGGGGGGGGGGGGGGGGGGCATTTGTTCGCGGTTCACTTTTCGTTGCAGTCTTTGC
>OOFB01037273.1:69357-90253 GCA_900323305.1 Trachyrincus murrayi
CATGATTCTAGAGTGTAGACACCATTATATCCACAGATTGTCTAGCATGATTCTAGAGTGTAGACACCATTATAGCCACAGAATGTCTCACATGATTCTAGAGTGTAGACACCATTATATCCACAGATTGTCTTGCATGATTCTAGAGTGTAGACACCATTATATCCATAGAATGTCAAGCACGATTCTAGAGTGTAGACACCATTATATCCACAGATTGTCAAGCATGATTCTAGAGTGTAGACACCATTATATCCACAGAATGTCTAGCATGATTGTAGACACCATTGTTTCGCAAATTGGTTCAGCATTGAGTGTGTCGGTTTCTTCCTGTAGCGAACTAGCTGGGCTATAATGGAAGGCAATGGGGCATGCTGTCAATCATTTGAAAAGATAGGTTAAAAATAGTTTTCACAAACAGAAAGTTCAGGGTGTATTGATACATGTCTCAGTATGTTCTCCTGAAAAAGTGCCCGCAAATCATGCTAGACCTTCTGTGGGTAGGTCCAAAATATCGAACCTAGTTTGTTTGATATAAATTATACTATTAACTAGAAGTTCGTACAGAGAGCCGTGTTCTTTGTGTCATGCTTTCTATATTATATAGATATATAGATATAAGATATATTTAGATATAAGGTAACTAATGATGATAAGCTGTCTATATACAAAATAAAATGCTTTTTTGAACGTGGATGGCTATGGCATCTCCTGCCTAAAAAAAGACATGCACACACTATCACTGCTGAATACGTTAACATTTTGGATGTATTATATTTTAGATGAATCAGTATCTGTCAGTCAATTTGAGTGTGTGTGTGTGTGTGTGTGTGTGTGTGCGTGGGGTGTGTGCACACGCATGTGTGTGTGCATGTGTGTATGTGGGCATTGGTTTGAATGTGTGTGTGTGTGTGTGTGTCCGTGGGTGGGTGCCCACTCGGTCTCCGTTCACATAATAGATTGGTTGCATCGTATTTATAGAAGTGTGAAATCCATCTCATTTGAACCGGTGCCGTGGTGTGCGTGGGCTTGTTACATCGTTGCCAATCGTGCTTTGGTCGCGAACACACACACCGAAAAACACCACGTCAAAGTGCGCTGAACGTGTGCGAAAGTAACCTCGTTCCATAGGCTGACGCGATCTACATACTCTAGTCACATGACTGCCGTCTGTTCCAGGTGATCAAGTACAAGCTGTGCCGTTGCTCGAAGAAGAAGCAGCACAAGCGGAGCAGCAACAACGACCGGGGAGCCGCGTTGAGCCTGGATGACGTCAAGCGGCATGTTAGTGAGCCGGTTTCATCTCAGCATGCTGCTCTGCTCTGTGTCCGTACACGTCTGTTCTCACACCACACAACTGCCTCACTTTAATTAGAGGGAAGAAAGAAAAAAGAAAGAGTTTTTATGTCCGTTTATTATGATTACGTGTCTGGGAACAGATGTGACCGTTTTTCACCAAGTTGTTTGAATTATATTTGTTTTACATTTTTTATTTGTTTTCAGGTCGATCTTCTCCACCTGGAATTTAGCATTTATTAGGAGACGTTTATTCATATTAAAGAACCACCGGCTGGCTCTTGCCTGGTTTCATTTGAATTGGAAGCAGATTAGTTAAACAAACATCAAAGACTCAGTTGGCAATGTTTCTAATAGAAAACGCAAGCAAGTTCTATCAATCAGTTTTTGTTTATCTCAATTAAATTATACCCCAGACAGCAAAAAAAATTATGGATCTGAACCAGGCCCATTAAAATAGTCACATGAAATAATAGAATCGGATGCAGGTTAGGGTCGATGTAGTAATTGTTACAAGGACATGGGGGGAGAGTGAGAGAGAGAGAGAGAGAGAGTAAGCGTAAGAAAGATTGGGCAACAGGAAAAGGAGACGTATGGGTAGGAGCAGTGGCAGAGAAGAGTGCAAATTGTTTGAGTTTAATCAAGGGTTTGTGGACAGGCCCAGGCCAGGATAGCAGTGGGGGTGGGGGGGTTAGGGCTTTGGAAGGTGTGACAGCTAAACTCATTACCAACCCTAAATGAAGCAGCTTCACATTATTATGTTATTCTAGTTTGGGCTCATTAACAACAACAGGGGAGCTGCTGTGCTCGTTGCTTCATCACCACAGTAACACAGTAATCTATTTTCTGTCCACCTTTATTATTTTCTTCATTATTTAACACAATTTCTCTCAACCTTTACGTTCTTCCGCCATTTCTTTATATCTTTACTCTTCTGGGCGAAACGTATTACTGTACTGTTTCTCTATTAATTGGCATTCAGCATCACAAATTAATGCCTTGTCTTCATGGTGCCAACTGGAGTAAAAAAAACCTGTTAAAGTGAAGAGGTTTTTGGGTACTAGAGGATTTTGCAATGCCATCAAAAGACCCAAAATGCTAAAACCTGTTAACATGCAATTAATGAATGTGTTAAAACCTATTTTATACAGTCAGTGTGTGATTAAAATGGAAAACGTGTTCCAGTGTTTTTATTTTCCTCTCTCTCTCCCTCTCTCTCTCTCTCTCTCTCTCTCTCTCTCTCTCTACTCTTCCTCCTCCATCTCAGGCTCCTTGTGAGAACCTGCGTACGCCGTCCACGTATCCCGCCAACATGCTACCTCACCACCCTGGCCAGGGCAACTTTGAAGACTTCACATGTTGAGCGTCCCACCCGTGCGCTCAGGGAACGAGAGGTGGTGTCAACCAAAGCCAAAACCACAGAATAGATAACGGTCTTGAACACGGGAGGCCAAGAAAAATGATACAAAACCACATTCAACGAACAGACAGAACTTTTTTTTTTCAAAGAACTTAAACAACAACAAAAAAAATATTCTAATAAAAACAAACAAACTTTTTTTTTACAAAACAGAGGCTTGAAAGGGGGAGGACATAATTGCAACCCGACGTGGATATCTGTCGCGTCGCGGAGAACACCGAATGAAACGTCGTGTCGTTTGGCATCGCCCCAAGTGAACGCCCATCTGCGCGGTTGTGAAACGCCGCCGATCATAGAGAAAAGCTCGTCAGAACACGGACACCCGTTTCCCACGGCAGACGACGAGTAGTTGTAGTGTACAATCCGCTCCACCACCGAAGACAGCTGATGAAGAGCCACATGCCTTTATATCCCCTGACTGTCGACAAGAACACCACCACCTCCTCCGCCTCCGTTAGGGGCTTGGGGGGTGGGGGGGGTGATGTATAAAAAAAATAGAAGAAAAACGAAATTGCTTATTCCATTGTACATGTAGCAAGATGTGTACCTGTGGCAACTCTGTAGGAAGAAGAAAAAAAGACCCAACGACAACAAAACATGACGGACGCGGTATAGTGGATGGCGTTTAGTTCATGAATGTATCTTTGTCCGCGAATACAAGGTTCAGATCAAAGCATAGAGGGGTGGCTGACTGACGTGGAGGAGGGGAGGTTGACAGATTGTGGTTTAGATTTGCAGGGGTGGTCATATCCTCTACCATTAAATTCGAAATATATGCTGGTGGATATTTCAGGTCTCATCTTGTAAATGCATGCTTGTATTTGTTCTGTGCATGCATTTCATTAATTTTTCTTATTTTTTTATAGATATGAATATATACATTTGCCAAGTTTGCCTAAATGATAAACAGCAACAGGAAGATGGTGTGTGTGTGTGTGTGTGTGTGTGTGTGTGCGCGCGCGTGTGCGCACGTGTGTGTGTGTGTGTGTGTGTGTGTGTGCGTGTGTGTGTGTCTATTGTGTAGTGATTAGTGAATCACGTAGCCACATGTTTTTTTTTATTAATTTTTTTTATAACAAGCTGAACTCTGTTTTCATCTAGTCTGCAATTCTCCATTCAATGTTTGGTCGGTGAGCCAGAAACCGTGTGAGTTTGTATGACTTCCTCTGCCCAACTTAATTTCCTGTCTCGGCTCGTGGCTAGCTGAGATTGCCACGCTCGCCGGATTGGTCTATACCTTGGAGTGCTGTGGTCCTGTTAAAGTTCTTTATCTGTGTGTTCTAGTTGCAAACGTCTTATCAAAGCACAATACCGCCAATATGTAGAGGTAATGTAAAAGAAATGTACTCTTCTTATTGATATATTGTCATATTGTCAACATCATTATTTCTGTGTTCATCAGAACCTTTTTTTGTTTTTTGTATAATTTTTGCTTTTATTTTTTATTTTATACAAAAAAAATGTTACCTGATAATCAAATTTCCATCTTCCAGGTAATAGGCTATTCTATTTAGCTAACGAAACATAAATATATAAAAATCATTAATGGTATTAATGTTGATATTATCATTAACATTAATGTCAATGTTAATCTTAATGTACTGTATATACGTATCATTTTGGAAATTGCTATTCTATGGAGATTTTATTCTTAAACCTCAATACACTATGAAAGATTTATTTGCCAGCTGCTGTTGGATAGGTGAACAGTTGCAAAGACACTCTATTTGTATTTTTCAAATGAAGATACTGTGCAAATGTTCATTTTTAATCATATGAAGTAGCTGTCAAAAACCAATTAAGAATGCTATAATTCATTCAATACATTTTGCTCCTATATTCCTCCAACCTTATCTCATTTAATCCCCATTAATTTAGTTTCTCAGTAACTGTGTTGGTAATAGCTTTGGGGGAAGGAGGCTAATCTTGTAATAAGTCAGATATCGCTTATCTAAACTTAAACTAGTCGTCTGGGGTGGAAATGAACAGCCTTAAGCCACAACACTGGTAAATACCCGTGTTACGAGATACTGAAGCTCTGAAATATAATTACGGTTCCAATTTATGTGCGACAAGTGAATCGAAGAGAAATAACCTGTGCAGCCTTTTATCAAGCTTGTCTGTCAGAAACCTACATGGTGTTAAAGCCTTCTAAATGTTCCACA
The DNA here is from genome assembly GCA_900323305.1 of Trachyrincus murrayi. Classification (NCBI taxonomy): domain Eukaryota; kingdom Metazoa; phylum Chordata; class Actinopteri; order Gadiformes; family Macrouridae; genus Trachyrincus; species Trachyrincus murrayi. The sequence continues at coordinate 74,239 of OOFB01037273.1, forward strand.
GAACATACAAAACTACAAACTGGCCCAGTTGCAATGGTAAAGTAGCTAAGTAATGCATCGTGTTCTGCATGTGCTCAGACGTAGGCTACCCCTAAAAAGCCAGCTACGCCTCGACAAATGTGGCTTGGAACGGGTTCACGCTGGCTCGCTGCTCACAGCCAGTTTGTTTGGGGTTAGCCAAGGACAAGGAGTGAACTTCCATTTGTCCGTGAAAACTTTTATTTTAGTGGAAAATGAAACATCAATGTTTTACATCTGATGCGAGCGCACATTCCCTTTCATTAAATCTCACGGCCGCCGTTCATTAATATGCTAGTATTAGGCAGTCCTGCAGGATAACTGCCAAATCCTACACGCATTTTTCTCTTATGAATTTCTATGACATGATTCTATCGGTGATTAGTAATTTTTTCTCTGTTGTACCTGCCAAGAAGACAAATTAACCAAGAATAAAAGATGATGCAGTTCATTTCCTGTTGCAACTTATTGTGTCTTTGAGTCACAGTCTGCTGCTTTGAGGATTAAATTAAATATTGCACCTTACACACAAGAGCTGCCTTCCGAAGATAGACAGTCCACAGCCCCTTCGCCTAGAGATACACACACTTTATATATTCTGTGCATATACGTATATATATAGGCCTGGTATACTGTCACCTTTCCTGTAACTGCGGAGATTGGGCTCAGTCCAATTACCCATCATAAGACCTGTCGACAAGACAGTGGATTAACTTTTTTTTTCTCTCCAGCTACATTCTGTATATATAGCCTACTATATGAATATGGTCATTCTGATTGACAAGAATAAAGCAAGTACAGAATTGTAGTTTTGGTGTCTCAATGGAACAAAAACTTCACCATTCAGTTTAAGACGAATGAGAACAGATTGCCACCCTGGAACGTGGCATGTGGCTCCATTTGGCTCATACTGCCAGCCCCTGCGGAGCATCCCAGACCTGGAACAAGAAGCTTCTCCACGAGGTCGTACGGCACCCACAGGCGAGTGTCTGTCCCAATTTTATTGATGGCTCATCCTTTGGTCCCTGGGTGCACCCTTTAATGGATTCCTACCTTCTGCTGCTCTGAGCCTTCTTGTTTCGAGGAATGCTCAACTGTACAATATAAGATAACTTGAGGGGCAGCATGTTGAGAATAGTTTTCTATGGTCTTCTGCAGTTTATTGCCAGTATAACAGAGTTAGATTCAAGGCATTGAAGGATTAGTAACAGAGAGTTTTTGTCCCCGACTTGCCTTTTGCGCATCCACAGGACAATGAGGTACAATCATAATGCGGGGTAGCGAGCAAGCATCCTCATTGACTGAAAGGGCAGATATGATTGGCTATTGTTCTCCTCTTGCTCTCACCTTTCTGTTTGACACAAAGCCAATCTCAACTGTTTTCTTGAGTTTCTATTCTGTCACTTAATGCTTCCTGGACTTGGGTTTGCCGTGCTGAGCCCAATCAAAATAGCCTTCTTTTCCATATCCAATAATAGTTTTTTTATACAAAGATTTTTAATTAAAGACGAATGCCATATTGAACAATACCCAATGGCTTAATCACGACTTCTTCTTTTCAATGTCATTGGCACATGTTCAAGATCTCTGCGCCTTTTTTTTGTCCCAAGTCTAATACTGAAACTCCTTTGGCCTACCTGCAAAAAACACAACACTTAATATTCTGCTGCATACTTGGTCTTGGTCTGGTGCACAATCTTATGCAACGGTACCCCCAATTTCCCTTTGGTTTTGTGCTCTCGTCATTCAAGACCCCAAGGGAATGAAGGAATATATCTGACTTTATGTCATGCGGGCATCATGCACCCCCACTGCTATGCCTTCAAAAAAGTGGACAAGTTGTCCACCGTCTCAAAGAGGAGAGTCTCAAAGAGGAGTCTCAAAGAGGAGAATGACATATCCTCACATGTCCTTGTATTTTTCATCCCTCGATGGGATGCTTTTTTATTCATTATTTTTTTATTTACATTTTTCAATGTATCCTCTCACATCTCTCAATGCAATTAAAAAGTCTAGCCATTCGTCAAGGATGAGGCTGAACCAGGAGCTTCCTCTGGGCTTGACGTAAGAGGATTAAAACAATTGTCATGCACATGCGTCTCTGGGCAGCTGTGTCAGATTTCATACTCCTGTCTCTCTCTGACAGTTGCCCCAATTGCTTCAGAGTACTTCACCATTCGTTTTATGATATCCAAGCTGTCAAAGTTGTAGTTACAGATCAGCCCTAATTGACCAAGTGATGTTTTACAGAGATGGTGGAGACATCTGTCCAGAGAGTTTCATGAAGCATGCAACAAATGAGATAACACGCAGACAGACCAGTCACTGGCCTTTCTTTATGTACATGTGACCGCACCTTGTCACCACAACCACACACAGGTTATGTATTTTCACTGGTTCATTCTAAAAAGGTTTATTGACGGCATCAATAATAATGAATAATAATAATTTATTCTGTCACACACTTAATGCCAAATGTGTGACTGGGTTTATAATGATAAACTGCTTCTTCTTCAACCTTTGTTTTTTTTAATAAGCACACAAATGTAGACGATAGTAGTAACTAATTATTGCAATAATTATATTTTATAATTAGAATTATGTAATTTCCCACAACTAAGAAAGAATGCTCCACATACACTTTTTTGATAGGCTTTCTCCACACTATACACATACATTTGTAATGTTAATCAATTCACCCTCTAGACAATGTAACCATTACAAACCAATACCCTGGAGGGACTACATTCTAAGGATGACCTGCAGTGATTTTCTGCTATTTCCTTCAATTTATTGAAATCAACGCTGCAGCATTTAGTCTGTTCCTCCAATGTCAAATGAAAGAATGTTTATTGATGGAATTTGACTTGCTTGACTAAAAGCGACAATAGTTTCTCTCAGTACACTGATCTGATGTTCACTCTCGCACAGAAAGTTAGAAACGGAAAGTTCTGATTTTACTTTGAAGGTGCAATGTGTAAGATTTGGCCAACTATCGAATTAGTCCTCCACAAAATACCACCAAACGCATCACCGACTGAATATAGCATAACGCTTACTGTTTACAGTGAATATGTCCTATGGCGTCGTCAAGTTTGTCTCCATCAAGTGATACGGTAAGTTAGAGCCAGCATTACATTTTTCAGGGTACTTTTGACATGATTGACAAGAGGTTAGAATGCGGACGCTGCAGTGATGGCAATTGCCTCTTGAGGTACAAAGTGGTATTACGAGACGGTACGGGCCGGCGCTAGCTGCTGACGCAAAGTCAATTCAGTGATTTGTTTCTAAACACAATATACATGTTAGAAAATCATTGCTGAAGACATGAAAAGACTGTGAACTATGTAGTACTGAATTGTGGAGTTGGACCGTTAAACAGTTTTCCATCCCGTTTTCCCCGGATTCTTTGGGCGGGTCTGAAATGGGGGCTTGATGACGCACTGGGGCCCCCGGCGCCATGACCCCGCCCCTAACACTATATAAACACTAGAGTGCATTAGCATCAGTGGTTCTCCCACTCAATTGTGAGTTACTAACTTAACGTTACACGTACTACAGCCTACAGTTTGCTAGCTAGCTATGCCTTCGTCCCGCAAATGCATCTTCCCTGGATGCCAGAATTTACATTTACATCCATGGTGCAACGCCCTAATGTGATTTTACATCATGTAGTAGGGATGGCTACCGAAACCCATTATTATACGGGCCCCGGGGGTAAATTATTAAAGACCGTAGTATTGATAAGCTCCGACGTTACCGTTTTTTTTATCGCTACCTTTTAACGTTTCGGTGTAATTTATTATCACCTGCAGCCTCTCCTGCTGTGTCAGGACTGTCAGCTCTGACACAGCAGAGGAGAGGCTGCAGCGTGCCGGACAGTCGCACAGAGAGCAGAGGAGAGGAGCTCCTCCAACTACGCTTGTAGTTTTACTCATGAGCCTTCATGAGTAAAAATCCAATACTTAATCCGTGGTTACAGCCCCTTCAGCAGACACGCCCCTATCGTTTCAAAGCAGAGAATACTGCTAATTTTATATACTTGGCGATTTGTTTAATCATTAAAATTTGGCGGGGTGGTTAATAACACATTTTTCTGTGGCGTGACAAACTTGGAACACATATTTATTTTTACTTTACACAGACTTTAGGTAAATATCTCTGCAACACAATACATAGACGTCTTTGACATGTCAAAACTTAATTCTTCACATTCTGTTGATAATAATTGTAGTTCATTTTTGAATGTTTAAAACTAATAATCTTACACATTGCCGCTTTAAGTAATGGCATGCAGAGAAGGTATTGAGTTGAAATGTCAGGTACTCATCTGAAGGTTTATAGTGCAACTAGAGCATCTTACACAGCGCTGAAGATACAACCTCAAGAAGAGGAAACGTATTGGAGACTACAATACGTCAGGCTCAATATATAACTATAAGACGTCAGGCTCAATATAAAACTATACTGTAACTTGTAACTACAATTTGTAGTTACAAGTTACAGTATAGTTTTATATTGAGCCTTTTTCCTGCCTTTTACTGCTACTACTGTGACTGCATTTAAAGCATCAAATATTAGTTAAGATGTGTAATTTGTTAGAAACGCCATTTCCACCCGTCAGCTTTTAGTGAGTGGAATACTCACTATATTGGTTGACTGTGCGCCTGCCTCTGTATGAGACCATTTGATTTTAGACTGCTCATTTCTGACCAATGAGGGCGTCTCTTCCCTGATTGGTTCGGGGAATCCATCTTACCTGTCAATCACATGTGCGTGAATCCAACTACTGTATAAATGGCCTGTAAAAAGATACCTTTTAAACTGTACTGAGCTGCATACTGCGTTTCCAAAATAGATGACTATAGTAGAAATAATGAACAAGGGAACGGTTAGGCGAGACCAGATAAAAATGTTATTTCTAAGCTGCCTTCGTAGGTTTAGAGGTTTAATTTAATATCTTTCTTTTTTTTGTAAAACACCCATGTCAGAACCTCCTTTAAAATGTATTTACAGCATTATATCACAACTGTGCTTCATGTTTCATGAAAGGATTCCTCATTTGCTTCCCTCCGCATTCCTCACATGTTCTTCATGTGTTATATGTTATACATATTATATGATGTATGTTACATGTAGTGTGTGGTATTATTATTGGTTATATGTCATGGGTGTTATATGATATGGGCATTATGGTATAGGTTATATGTTATGAGTTATGAGGCTATGAGTAATATCATATATATGTCATATGTTCTGTTATAGTATATGTTAGGATTTATGGGTTATATGTTGTCATGGGTTAAGGGATATATGGTATATGTGTGATGCTATATGTTATATGTTATATGTTATGTGTTATGTGTCATATGTTATGTGTTATGTGTTATGTGTTATGTGTTATATGTTATGTGCCACAGCTGAACTGAATCCTGCCTGAAGGGTGTGTGGTGCCTTGACACACCCAAACCATCTGTCTTAGATATTAAGGATCTCCACCTCCAGCTATGGAGCATGACAAAACGCATGTATAAATCACTTGAAACGGTGCAATGTGTTGTATCTTGCATACACAGTTTGCTTTTCTTTTCTTTGTTTTCCATCGTGACCATTTCATATGGTTGCACTGAACGTTCAAAGGAAAAATACCTCATTGTCACTTGCTAAACACACTTTGATGATTGCCTCAATCAATATTACATGACATTACACATTACATTACTTTTTTTTTGCATTTATTTTAGTTTTATAGTTTGCTTATAGGCCTGACATTCATTTATTTGCTGGGAACACAAATGCCAGTGGATTGTGGCCTGACATAGGACAGCAAGACAGCTCTTTAATTGTAAATTATCCCCATGGCAACCTGAATGTGACCTCATTATTGTAATGCTGTGCGATTCATGCTACTTAACTGATTGCTGTTCTATGAATCAATACATCCTTCAAATCATTCCACATCATAAAACTATCAGGACTGCTTCTTTCACACAATGTGTCACAGCACCTTATGAGGAAACAACAAAGCCATTATGAGAAGTATAGCTAGTTTCCTTCTCATATGGTAAACAAGAGAAACTGGTCAAACTGTACGTCACAACAACAAAATGCATTGTTATCCATTTAGTGTATTCCTCAAGGTTGTTAGTCAAATGAATGTGAATTGAACAGGCACTTATAGCCAGTATAATTTAAGTATTGACCAAAACATAATACTAGCACTTAATACTTACTTTCCATTTAGCATTTATTCTTATGAATAGAATAGAAACCATTCAGCTGGCAGGCTCAATGACACAGGCACAAGGAAAATATTCAATGATAAAATCCTATAAACGTACACTGAGTGTGAATCCATACTTCAATCAGAATGTGAACTGTATGTGTCACCGGAACATGTGTTGCCTCCTCCCATCTCCATGGAGACGGAGCGGAGTTTCCCAGAATAACAAATGGGCGATTCCTCTGCTATAAAACTCTGTTGCTATTATTTTAGCTGTGAGAGTGATCCGGCTACATCAATAAGACAGCCCCTGGGGTTCTGACCTGGAGGGACAGAATCCAGTCAATCTTTGAAAACTCAATCCAGTGATCAAATGTTCTCCGGGCCTGACTGGTTAGAGGAAGAAGAGAAGAATGTTCATACATATATTGCATTAATAAATTTGCTGCAAGACTGAGCTCATAATTCAAGAAATGGCTGAATCGATGTGTGGGTTGTTAAATTCTGTGATGCTGACAACATTTATAACCGACTACTACAACAGTGGAGCATCAACTCTATCTAATTGTTTAAATTGGTTCAACGCCAACAGAAGGTCAAACAATTTATTAAGCAGCTGCAGACCAGCAGTTTGGTGAGCTTGCGGTATGAGATGGGTTGTGAAATGTGCAATTGACATTCTATCTGTCAAGTAGCCTATCAAGGGCACATTTATAGCAATGGCAACCAGGGGTGTCAATTATGTATTGGGCTTATGTTAACAACGAGAGGCTTAAAATCGAATTTAAAAATAAATATAGAAATCTCGATTTTTGTGTACATTTGGATGAGCATCTTTGGTTTAGGAAGTTATATTACAAGTAACATATGACAGTTCAGTCAGTTCAAACAAAAGGGTACAATTGATGTTATGTATTTACTTAAATTGTGATTAGGGTCATATTATCAATGGATTTATTGCTGCAAGACAAAACCTATTGACACTACATAACATCAATTTTATCCTTTGAATTTAGCCCGTCCAAACCATTGTGGCCCTAAAACTCCAGAGGATGTTGATTCCAGAACCTGGTTTTGAATTGAATGTGATTAGGTCTACAACATGACCCACTGACCCAACATTCATTGTAATGCACATCCTATACAGCAGGGGTAGATATTGCATCACGTAAATACTACTTTGAGTTTACTTCACAGACTTCCTCTCGCGGTAGTTCCACACCACCACCGGCGGCGGATTTCAGGAGATGGCGGCCAGAGGTGGTTTTCAGTCGGCACCGACAGGAGGTGGTGGCGGAGGAATGGGTCCTGGACCACCGGTACCGGGTGGAGGACCAGGTATGGGCCCTGGGACACCTTCTGGAAGGATGGGACCCTCGTCAGGGGCACAAAATCATATGTACCGTTCCCCGATGCCCGGGCCTGGATACCCGGTAAGCCGTCACTCCATCGCTGGTGCTGACGCGTTAGCGTGTCAGCTAGAACAAAGCCTTTAGCCCGTTGCTTTGTTAGGTGGCTAACTGAGCTAGTTGTGCTTACGTTATCAACGTGGACATTATACCATATTAGTGTATGGCCATGACAAATATTTGGTTAAAATATATTTGCATATGTGCACGGGTAGTTGCATGCATACACCACTTTCTTTCTGTGTGATTTTTAAAGTGGCTAACGCGCTGCTAACAGCGGTAGTGTTAGCCACTTCCATTAGCTTTGCTAACTTGCACGTTAGCTCACGTCAACATGAATATCTTGACGCTACGTTTATTTAACTGTTTTTGTATTCTTGTGTAAAAAAAACTATTTTGAAGGCATCACTTGAGTAGCTGGGATACAACTAACAGTAAAGTAGGCTATTGGAAATGTCGCGCCTTGAATTTCATTCAAGCCAATAGCATTCGCCCCATTACCTCTTTGAATGATTCGCCAGCAGCAGCAGCTATGTAGATTGTGCACTAACATGACAACATTGATGTTTATTTCTTCTCTAACTGTAACGATCGTACTTTTTAATCGTCTAACCTGTAAGCAATTCCTTTTAATCTATGGTCGTGCAAGATAATTGAAACGTTTACAACCCGTGACCCGTCAACCTTTTTAGGGTTAGGGTCTGGAACCAAATTTTAAGATACATTTGGGGCAATATTATTCACTGACGAACTTTTAAGATCTTTACCTGTCCCCGTTTCTTGTTATATATTTTTCCAATTATTTATTTTAATTTGTTGAAGTAGATATACATACATACATATTGTACTTCTCAAATCAATTCCCTATAACGTACTTGCCTAAATGCATTTTTTTAAATCTTAAACTTCCTGCCGAAGGTTGGAGTAGCTTTCATAAGGCTGTATCGTTCCAAGGCCATGCAGCTTTGCTCCTACCAAGCACAAATACATTTCCTGTGAAAGGATGCTCCATTTTCTCCCTCCCCCGTATCCTTGACAGAACACACACACACACACACACACACACACACACACACACACACACACTGCCTTTCACAATGTCATAAAGAACGCTTCATGCACTGAATACAGCAGAACACTTGGAATCTTTTTGTTGACAACCAAGGTTGCAAATGATGAATGGTGATAAAAGTGTGTGGAATTTCTTTTCTACCCACATATTCTGATTCAAATCCTATTAGAATCTCCCCTTTTTACACACTGTGTAAAAAGATTTGATTTGCCTCTCCCAAAAGAGATTCAGGTTTTGCACGATTGTGGTTGCACTTAAATTAATGGCTTATGTGTTCATAATCTTCAATCTTGAATACTCTTAAAATGTAATGTGGTAGGTGAACCAAATAATAACATTGACTGATTTGATATTTTGCATAATGGATAGACCATCAGCCACTGGAAATGTATATGAGCATTGAGCAACCAAAAAGCAAATATCCTGATCTTCTTGAAACATCCTTTTATTGAAAATATCAAAGTCAAAACCTAATTTACTTTAACCTGAATTCTCTAAGCCGTTGAGATGTGCTTACAGGACACAGGTGTTCACCAATTTTGGGTTAAATATACAGCAAAGGAGATAGGCAGATTGTATCTCGCCCTGCCTGGCTCCACCCGAGTCTGTTCGCAGAGGGAGAGAGCGAGAGAGAGAGAGGGAGGGCTGTGCTGCTGCTGTTGCTGGAGAGCGTTGACAATCATAAGACTTGCAGCGGTGCTGAAAAGAGTGGAGATAGATGGCTTGTCCCTCATCTGCATGCATGCAGTCTAATACCCGGAGCCGCCTGTTTGAGTTCTTATCACATGGCTTGGTGAGTCGTCAGGAGATTTAGATTGATAGTTTTTATTTTTACATTTGGCAGGATCGCCATGCAGAGTTGCATAGAGATGTTTAATGTTTGCAATTTCCTAAAAAATCTAGGGTAAATGTACATTTTATAATACTTAAAAAAGAATGTATGAATAGAAATGGCACCTCGCTTTTGGTTAAAGATGAATGTTATTTGCCTTTCTCCAGTGATAAATGTTTGGTTTGATCCAATATATATATATAGTAAAACTTACTGTTAAGTTTGTTTCCAAGTGGTCACTGAATGCATGCTGTGATATTATTTATTTTGCGGAGCTTAAATGTCTATAAAATGTGTGCCAGCAAACCCTGTTGAATTCGCAGTACTCACAATTTTAATGGGCAACATTGTGAAGAGATGGTGTGAAAATAAATAACACTGAAGAGCTTTGATTTATTTCATTTGTCCTGAACTCTTCAGCACATGCTGTCCTTGGAAAATTAATTTTTGCTCCTCTGAATTGGAATCGTGGGCTGTTAGCATTTTTCTTCTTCCTTCTCACCCAATCACTCCACATAGATTTTTTTTTAGACTGTGCTGAAATGTTGGGTGATTTCACAGATGTAAGGGCATATTTTTCTTGTACAATCATTTAGGTGCCTCCTCATTGTAAGATGAAAATGTATGCCCCATCCAGTACCATAAGTGCAAGAAACAAATTACATTTTCAATATCATTAGTTTTCTGTTGGTTGCAAATGTGACAAATTTGTCTTCAGGGATAGGTGGTCACCTTGGGTTAAGAACTAGCCAAAGAATTCCTATCACCACGACAATAAACCCTTACAGGAGAAAATTGCAGGTGCTTGCTGCCGGGCTTGCTAAACTCACGCCAATGCAACTGCATTACTTTACTGCAAGCGCTATTTCATACCAACTCTATTGAACTTTAAACCTCTTGTCTTTCCTCCACAGCGACCTGGTATGCCCCCATCCAGTCGGATGACTCCTCAGGGCCCTGCCATGGGCCCCCCGGTATATGGGAACAGTCCAGTGTCGCGGCCCGGCATGCCCAGTGGCATGGACCCGTCTCGGAAGCGCCCCGCTCCCCAGCAGATCCAACAGGTGCAGCAGCAGAACCGCAACCAGCAGTAAGTACTACCCATGGTGGGCCACAGGCCTACATGTTTTGGATGCAAGCTGTTGAATAAACGAGTTGCATTTTCTTTAGTTTTCCTATACTATATCACATTTTTATTTGTAGTTTATTTACCATATTAATAATTAATAGGGTGTAAACTGAAAGCCTGACAGTCTTACTACTGGCTAACCTAATTTAACCAGAACCATTTCTTAATCTTGTTTTTACACAGCACAAAGAAGAAGAAGATGGCTGATAAAATCCTACCTCAAAGGGTATGTATAAACTCCACTGAAAAAGGAACTCTCATTGAGTAGTCATTTTTAATTGACATATTATTTCAGACTGATGAATTGTACTTTTTTTTTCATTATGAAGGCCTGCTCGTGAGGTTCTAGGTAATTGGATTTGAAGTGCTTGTTTAATTTCTATGGACTCTGAAATAATCCGTCTTGAAGATGCTAGTACCCCCGGCACCTTAAGCTCGTTATGAATGTAGTGGCTTCTTCTGTTGTTGCGTCTACTGGGCCATGCTTCAGATACAGGGCACCTTCTAAGTAAAATCACACTATTACACAGATGCTTTATTGAAGCAGTAACCGCTTTCATAATTAATTTAATAATGACGTCCCTGGGTCCACTAATGTCCTCCTGTTTGTGTGCTTGTGTTCTGTCTCAGATCCGAGAATTGGTGCCAGAGTCTCAGGCCTACATGGATCTGCTTGCCTTCGAGAGGAAGCTGGACCAGACCATAATGCGTAAGAGACTAGACATCCAGGAGGCGCTCAAGAGGCCCATTAAGGTATTCCATTGAAATCATTGAAAGCATTCCAGGGATGTGTCCTCAAATCTCAACACATACCATGGCGGTATTTTATTTATATATTTTATGAATTTATTTATTTCTTTTTTGGATGGTTTTGCTTCTTCCATGCCATTACGATCCCTCGCTTAAATTGCTACCATTTATTTTAGTTTAATGGAAATGAATATCCCCTATACCACAGCATTGTTCACTTCCAGGGGTGTACATTCTTTTTCAATAACGGGTCACACCTCTGCCTTTTAACAGTTCTGAATCAATTCGCTACAAATCCAACATTGAAAACAACGGTCAAATAGAATATCGACCAGATAGTTTGACCGTTGACCCTTGATAACGCAAAAACAAACAATGCTCAAATTGCGGCTGAAGAATATTGAAATTTCAGCTAATTAAGTCTATAAACAATACTATTATAGATGAAAGTAACTAATATCTAATCACATTTGGTAACTAGTATAAGTGGAATAAACCACTCCGGGCTGTCCCGTTATTGGTGCTTTGCGTTGAAATGTCAATCAATTCAGTCGGAAACCATGATCCATCAGATTTTTACTTATGTCTTAACTTTCTTTACTGAGTTTGAGAGAATGGTGGCTCACTTGCCGGGTAATCGGTAAGCGAATTGATAAAATAAACGTGTTAATTGTTATCACACCTCTTGATTTATTGACTACAGCCTGCATTTTGTATTGCTATTTGATAAAAGGCATGGCAAGACCTTTGGTGCTCATGACTACTACTACTATAAATATAGTATGTAAGTATAGTTCAAATGTATTTTCATTGAAGGTACAGTTAGCCTAATGATTACATTTTGTCCTTTCTTTTCAGCAAAAGAGAAAGCTCCGCATTTTCATATCCAATACATTCAACCCTGCCAAGCCTGATGCTGAAGACGGTGAGGGCACCGTGGCCTCTTGGGAGCTACGTGTCGAAGGGCGTCTGCTGGAAGACGTAAGACTCTTATTTTCCCCATTGATCTGTTCTGGAACAATCCACATGTAAAACATTAGTTAGCTTTTTTTCTCTTTTGCACACGTTGACCAAAACCAATCAAGGCTCTCACTCAACCCGAGGGCTGGTGGGAATGCCTTGTACCAACGTACACTGTACAGGAGTCCCAGTAATTAATTGTGGTTGTTTTTTGGTTTTGTTTTTCCAGACGGCTGTGTCCAAGTATGAAGCAACCAAGCAGAAGAGAAAGTTCTCCTCCTTCTTCAAGTCTCTGGTGATTGAGTTGGACAAGGACCTGTATGGTCCCGATAACCACCTGGTTGAAGTAAGACCACCCCCCACCTTCATTTCATGAATATATTACACTTAATTCATTTTTCCATCTGTAGTATACCCATCTATAATGAATTGTCCTGTTATTGGTTCAGTACACAATGAGTTAATTGTTGTCGTTGTGTAGTGGCACAGGACAGCCACCACTCAGGAGACGGATGGTTTCCAGGTGAAGAGACCAGGTGACGTGGGCGTCCGCTGCACTGTCCTGCTCATGCTGGACTACCAGGTGATTTACCCAGGATCTATGTGGATACTACTATTTTACACGTATTTTGGAGTCACGGCCATATAATAACAGTGAAACTTTAAATTAGCCGGACTTCATTATACTTTATTTTATATACACAGCCAGTAACAATGATGACGATATGGCTAACGTCAGTGATTAGGGCGCTGAGTGATTAGTAGAACAGTGTAAGGGGGAGAATGCTGAGCGGAGAGAGCGAGTAGTTGTTTTGGATCCCTCAGGGTCATTAAGTCTGCCCTCTGGGAACATCGGGGATTCCACATGGAAAAATGCTATGCTATTGTGCTATTGCTCAACACACATTACTTATACAAGCATGTCAATCATGTTGAGCAATTTATGGCCATCCAAAACTCTGCCGTGGCTGAACCTACAAACAACTACTAAAATTCTCCCTACAGCCGACATATTTTAACAAACTCGGATCAATGCAAGGAAATCACTAGAGGCGTGGCCGTGTTTATAGCTCAAGGTTTACAGCCATATTCCACAGTTGAAGATGCAGGGTTTAAATACATGGTTAAAATGATTGCACTTTGTATTGGTTTATTTTTTTGTAATTTTTCTGAAAACGGTGACCAAAAACAGTGACCGAACCGTTACGCCCCCAATGTATACTGCATCAGGAGTAGGGCTGAACGATATGGTAAAAAAAAATCATATTGCGATTATTTTGACAGATATTGTAATGTTGTGATGACTATTGGTGGGAATTAGGGATGTGACAAATGGAAATTTTTTCTTCAGTTTAAACGGCCATATTTTTTATCGGTTAACCGTTTAACCGTTCAGAAATTTGCATAGAATTCCACGTGAAATCCCAATGAAGCATGGTTCTCTCTAGGGGACAATGAAGTTCTACTGCAGAGTTATACAGATACAGTAGCCTAGCCTAAATAAAAACACTATCAATTATAAGGATGAGACAAAAACACAATGATTAAAGAGAAAAAAGTTTAATAAACAATTGCTGTGGAGCATTTCGTTTTGATGATAGCCTACATTCACGCACTTTGCTGCTATTGGCTAAATAAAATAATAGGCCTAGCCTATACTAAGTTATGAACAGTTATGAACAGAACACATTTTAGTTGAAGGTTTTAGTTTAATGTCAAACCTAACCGAACCAAAAACACGCACACAACAAGTCTGATTCGATCTCTATGAAAACGCCATAACAAACATGACGTATCGAAAAACAGAAAATAAATAGGAGTCAATATGACAATTAACATTTGTCAAGACAGGCGAATGTCCTTGGCTTAGCGTAGGCTATTGTCGGCGGCGTCAGCGGTCCCTAGTGAGCAGCCCTATGAAACAGAATTAGCCTAAATAATATATTGACGGGCATATTGATACACGTAAAAGATACAAAACGACTGTAATGAGCAGCTAGCTTATGCATTCGATTGAGTACGACTCATTAATTAAATTATTTATTACCTAGCCAAATCTTAATATTTATTAATAAATGAATAGCTTACTTGTGCAGGTTCTTATTGAGAAACACCAGCATGTTGACGTGCTCAGGGAGAAGTCTTGACCGTAGCCTGCTCACCAGGAGACCCGATGCAGAGAATACTCTTTCTGACGGCACAGATGTCGCCGGAATACACAGATATCTTCGGGCCAGTCTTGCGAGCACTGGGTACTCTTCCTTGTGGGCTTTCCACCACAGAAGGGGGTCGGAGTCGAAGTGGGCAGCTGATTGCATTAAATATGTCTCCAGCTCAGATCGCTCTGTGGTATCCTCGTCATATGTTGACCCAAGGAGAAAAGACATTGCGCTCTCCCTCTTTCTCTTGCCTACTTCTGTGTTTTCTGGGTCATCTTGAACTGTGCTTCTATCTGTCCGTGTCTTTTCCTGCTGGTAAAGGTCTTCAACATGAGATCTCGCAGCATCCCGTATATCTCTTGCAACGAATATCAGCTTTTTGTGCCTAGGGTCAAGCACTGAGGCCACAAGAGCAGGGTGTGCTCCAGTCTCTCTGTCTGATGGTTTGAATCGGTCCTCGAGTGACTTGCGCACAGCATTCACGAAAGTGTTGAACGAGATGCTGTACTCTTCTGATGGCCGCAGGTGCTCGTTCATGAGGCCACACACCACAGGATACACCACAGACAGCGAGACTGCCATCTCACCGCATGTAGCAGTTGTAGCCACTTCCAGCAACTTTAGCACTGGGGTGATCTCTTCCATTGTCCTCCAGTATTCATCCCGGAGCTCCAAGTTACGTGCGTCACCGGGTTTGGTGACAGTGCGGTCCGAGAGGACAGCACTGACTGCCCATCTCTGTTCAACAAGGCGTGCGAACATCTGGTATATAGAATTCCACCTTGTTTTGCAGCACTGGATGAGCGAGTGCTTCGGGAGTGTCATCTGTTCTTGTTTGGCATGAAGACAATGTGTCGCTGGTGTGCTGTGGTGGAAATGTAAAACGATCTTGGATGCAGCACCTATGATGCGCTCTAGAGAAGTGACTGCTTTAAATCCATCATTGATGGCCAGCTGTAGTGTGTGTGCAAAGCAGTTCAGACTCCCAATCGCACCCATCATTGGCCTTCACAATGTTAGCTGCGTTGTCATGGACAACGGCGCTCACCTTACTACTGTCACCCACCCACTCGGCAATGATGGTAGTTAATGCAGTTCTTAGGTTCTCTGCTGTGTGCCTCTCCTCCATTTTCTCTGTGGTCAGTACATGGGACTTAATGTCCCACTTCTCATCAATGTGATGACACGTTGCGGTGATGTATGACAGCGTGTTCATAGACGTCCAACAATCTGTTGTTATGGCCACATGTTGGGTTTTTGCGAGCTTGCGCTTTGTACTTGCCGAGCAATCATTGTACAATTTCTCCACGCAAGCCATTATGGTTTTTCGACACGGCATGTTGTAGCCTGGTTCAAGATATTCCATTAGGGCGTTGAAACCGACATCCTCTACCATTGACAACGGCTGCATATTAACTGCAACCATTTCTGTGATCAGCGATGTGATTTTCTCACTCCGTCCC
>OOFB01037273.1:97266-111727 GCA_900323305.1 Trachyrincus murrayi
GGGGGACACCCCACCCCCCCCCCCCCCTCCCTCCTCAGATCCACGAGACCATCGAAACCATCAACCAACTGAAGACCCAGAGGGAGTTCATGCTGAGCTTCGCCAGGGATCCCCAGGGCTTCATCAACGACTGGCTGCAGTCACAGTGCAGGGACCTCAAGGTGACTCTTTGGAGCTTGGATTATAATTACTCTTACTTGTAATTAAACGGCATTTACAAAGTGCTCAGCATGGATACAATGAGGGACAACAATAAACGGCAATTTACATTGACTACAGTTGAAATAGAATGACGTTTAAATGGAAGCAGGGACAACAGAAAACATGGTATCATAGTAAGTCATTGCTTATAGAAAGACAATGTCATCAAGATGACACGGGTTACATTTCAGCTCGTGTCCCATGTTCCTCCTCAAATGACACCCGCTCACTTTGCTAACCGAATGCACAGAAGTGTTTGGCTTGTTAAAAAAACGGAACATGAAAATATTTAGCAGTCCCTGATGGAGAAGAAAATTGTCCCCTTTTTTTTAACATGCAGAGTTAATCATTTGTGAGGAAGACATCTATCATTGAACTGTTCAACCCGTTTTGAGGCGGCGCCACCACCGAAGGTTACATTAGCGGGACTAGCCTAGCGTTTGTGTCTAGACCGCGTCTTATTATTATTATGATATTATGTCTTCCTCCCCGTCTCCTATAAGACCATGACGGATGTGGTGGGTAACCCAGAGGAAGAGCGGAGGGCGGAGTTCTACTTCCAGCCTTGGGCCCAGGAAGCCGTGTGCCGCTACTTCTACTCCAAGGTAACTCACCACCCCACCACTCGTCACCTTTTTTCCTCCTGTTAATATTTCTTATGCTATCTCATGTGCACGTGAATGGACTGAACCAACATAATGGAAATTCTTTGTGGAAATGTCTTGCAGGTCCAGCAGAGGAGACAAGAGCTGGAGCAGGCTCTTGGCATCAGGAACACCTAGGGTTTTGTTGAGAACTGGTGGTTATTTGGTATGTTTGATTGAAAAGTAGGTTTTATTTTTTAGGGATTCTAACCTAGAAAGAAAATGGACCTCGGGATTGATTGATTTTTTTTTTTTTTTTTAATCAACTCAACCCAATGATTGATTTTGCCTGAGCCTGTCCTGGAAGCATTCCTTTTATTTTGTAATGGACTGTGTCCTTGTGTCGGACAACTTTTACTACACCTGTTCCCACGCAAGGTATAGCCAGGTACCATGAATTAGTTGTGTGGTTCCTGTGTTTTTTTTCCCATCACCCCTCTGCAAGTGAGATGTACACACTTCCATCTAAGAACCGCCATTTCCCCATTCGGTAGTAGTGGTGGTGAACGCCTTTGTGATTAATGATGCTACTACACTATCAGAACATCACCTGTCATGACTTATTAACTGGTTTGTGTAGACGGTATGTGCCTGTCTTTTTTCATTTTTTTGTCCCTGAATTCCCCCCTACTTTAACTTCTAATGCTTAACCACTTCCGTGAAAAGTGGTTTTTGTATTGGGTATGAAAGTTTATTATTGTTTTTCTTCTTGGCTTTTAAAAAAAAATATTGATTATATTAAATGTATTGTTAGCTAGTACACAATTATCAAACAATTAGCTAGTAATCTAGGCTTGTTTTGTAAAAATGCAAAGCAGGGAAAAAAAAGATGTTAAGTAAACTTGTTCTCGGTTTTTTCCAGCTGAAACATTCTTGAATTATTTAGTACTAAAGCTCCCAGATGGATATCAGTGAGTCATCTGCTTTTTAAAATGTACTTTTTAATCATGAGCAGAGAAGCCATATAAAAACAGAGCTAGCTTGGCTCATAGGTCACTGATTCTGCCTAGCCTCTTCAATCAATTTTCAGTTGTGTTATCTCTGGCAGACTTTTTTGTTGTGTTGTGTTCATTGTATGCAACTTTGTTTGCGTCACTAAAGCTTGGTCTCTGGACCTGACCAGCTGGGTCCTTTTATTTTCAGAGTTGTCAGAATACACTAATGTAGTTTGGGGGGGATATTAGGAATGGGGGTACCGTTAGGGCTGAAATTATTACAGTGAGGAATCGGGACTATGATTATTTGGAAACTTAGATATTTTCATGGACCAAGCCTATTTTTCTGTATGTTATCTTATGTTATAATAAAGGATCTGTGAAAGTAATTTGGTATTTTGCTGTCATTCAATGCTACCCAATGGTCGTCCTTTACTCACGGATAAATGTACTTTACTTGGTTACTTGTTTTACCCCCTTGGAGTATGGCATTGAATTTGGCCCCGGGCCACCATGACAAATCCACCAATGGGGTGGGGCGGGCCTCAGCTCTAGGGAGTCCTGCTGTCAGTATAAATACGCTTTGTCTCGAGCTCTGCCAGTCTTCGCACCGGGAGTTGAGACGTCGAAACGGACCAACCTTACATTATGGCAGCGGCAAAGAAAGTCTGCGTCATTGGCTCTGGTAACTGGTGAGCATTTAATTTACACTTTTCTTTTTCTAAAGAACAGCGACCGCGTTGTTATGTCTCTGGAACCCTTTTTACTAGCCTATATAACATGGGGGATCGTTGTCTTGCTCTGGTGTTTTTGTAGCTAGCTCGCCTATCAACTTCACTAGTGAGTTGGAAGTTTAGTTGTACTAGTGCAGTGCCCGTTGTGCAGCGCCCGTTCACAACGTGCCTGTTCGGACCGATTCCTCCGGTACTGTCTCGAGAACCGCTCATCCAAAACACTTAACACTCAACACTGCGCTTCCTTGGCTCCTCAGCAACACACCCGCCAAGTATGAAGTCAATCGGATGAACGGTTGTCGAGAGAAAAAGAAATCACTCCTTCCATTTTAGTTAGATTGCTGAACGTATTGTCACTCAACGGAGGCAGTGTCCTCTCTATCTGGGCATGTATGGTTCACATGCATTTCTTCCATTCTTTCTCTTACGCAAGGATATTTTATATCGAGACGACCTTTGTGGTGCCTATGATTTTAAGACTGGGTGATGGTGAAACTGTTAAGCTTCAGCCTTCAGTGTTTCTGCAGTGATTTCTCTAGTCCGATTTCTACGACTGAAAGCGATGAGGTTGTAACGTTGTTTCTTCCCATATAGCATAGGCCTAGATATTTCCAATACATTAATAGCCAATAACACATATGCTATACTCCCAATTGAATAATTTATGAAATTGTACGTATCCTGTGTTATTGATTAAAAGACAGGCTACCTGGTTAACCAATTCAACATGTACATCTTTTATTGTATTGTCCTCGGAAATCAGTAGCCTAACTTTTATGAAAGCATTGTCAATCGCACTGCTCTCTGTCTCCAGGGGGTCTGCCATCGCTAAGATAGTGGGTGCCAATGCAGCAAAGTCTGACCTGTTTGACACGACGGTGAAAATGTGGGTTTTTGAGGAGATGACCGAGGGTAGAAAACTCTCCGAAATCATCAACACAGACCATGAAAATGTCAAATATTTGCCCGGTCACAAGCTGCCCGCCAATGTGGTGAGCAGTCCTATACCTTTTTAACACATTTTCATACATTATTTCATTCGATTGTTGAATAGAATTGATAGGTAGTTTTATATGACTACTTAGAATAACAATATATTTATACTTATACTATATCAATAGAAATTATACTATATACTTGTATTCCATTCTAATGATATATCTGGTTGTACTTTTCATTTAGTGTGTCTATGCATTCTTCACTCTGAAAGCACTCCTTTCTCTGTGTGTTATGGTATAGGAGTCAGCATCTGACAGAGTAAAGTAAATAGTGTCCTAGTGTAAATAACAATATTCTAGTGTAAATAGTGTCCTTGTGTGTGTCCTTATGGTTAGGTACTTTCACATGGTATACATTTTAGGAGGCCTGGCCTCAGTGAAAAGCATGTCTTTCAGTATAATAACATTAACACGTGGTACTCGTTAGACCTAGCAGTAACATAGATCACAATTGTATGACGTTAATGTGTGTTGGGCATTGTTCAGTCTGACTCTCCCATCATGAGAGTCTGGCTGTACCGGAATTTGTATTAAACGGCTTGAGCTGCAAATTTACTTGTCGCTGCGACAAGTACATTTTAAAAACCGAAACAAGCTCCACAGTAATAGGCCTGGAACTTCACTAATGTTCTTAATATGACTATATATTGAAGGCATTGTTTTCTCATTGCTTTCTGTCTCCCAGGTGGCCGTCCCCGACTTGGCGGAGGCAGCGAAGGGAGCCGACATCCTGATCTTCGTGGTCCCACACCAGTTCATTGTCAGAGTGTGCGACACCATCAGGGAGCACATCAAAAAGGATGCCGTCGGCATGTCTCTTATCAAGGTGGGGGCCAACAAGTTGTTTGTAAAAAATAATTTAAAAAAAAGATTCTGCTCCCAGGACAACTTTTCAATATCACTCCTTTTAAAATGAACTCCAACCAATCCAGATTAGCAGAATTACAATTCTAATCATAGACTTTTTCATTAGTGTTTGAATTTCCCCCTTACTTTGAAGTGATGATGGATTTATATTAATATTCATAACGAAATCCTGTTCAGGGAGCGCAGACTTGTCTCTTGTAAAGATTCGGTTAAATAACCTTTCGACAGTCAATGTTTCTAAACATATCTTAATGAGGTGCAGGGTGTAGGTGTGGAGTTGTAGAGCGTGTATCTTTGTATTTGTACATGCATACGGTATCTGTCCAAGCAGATATTCATGTGTCCCTTTATACATGCATCATGCATGGTTGTTGCCAGCGTCTTATAATAAAGTGAATAGAATTTAATTAAATGCCAGAGCGGTTGAATTTTTCCAATGTAATTACAATTTTATTCACAATGGATTTTAAGAAATGGCCATGAATAAAGAGTTTGAGGACATGTCCTTGTATCATGTCAGAATGTGGGTAATGACAACAATTCGCTCCATGTTGATCTTCATCTGGTGGAACTGGTTCAATGTTTTCTAAACACTCTTCAAAACCAAAACAATATTGAATTAACAAAGATAATGTTGTCTCTAGAGAAAACTAATCGAATACCACCAAAACCGCTAAGTAATAATGGAATTACTAAACACAAAACAACACAAGTCATGCATTTTGCGGTTTCTTTTTTGTTTGAAACTGCAAAATAATGTCTCTTACGCTACTGGCATCAAGTTGAACCACCAAGATGAATCAACAACATCTAGCACGCTCACCTGTGTGCAACCAAAGGCCCATTTTGATGATCCAATTTGTATTAAGTTGTGAATCATGACGTCATCATGATTGGGATTGCATCTTGCAGGGCGTAGATGAGGGCCCAGATGGACTGAGACTGATCTCTGATGTGATCAGAGGAAAGCTGGGCATCACTATGACCGTCCTTATGGGAGCAAACATAGCCAATGAGGTCGCTGAGGAGAAGTTCTGCGAAACCACCATCGGTATAGACCACAGATTTAATAGAAAATTCATTCCAAAATGACATTTATTTAACAAAATTGTAAGAAGCTAAATCGGGTCCTGCTTTTTTAACCTGAGCCCTTTGATGGATGAGAACTTAACCGAACAACGGTGACTCTTTTTTGTTAAGGTTGCAAGGATGAAGTGAACGGCCCCATTCTGAAGGAACTGATGCAGACCACTAACTTCCGTGTGACTGTGGTGAGAGAGTCCGACGTTGTGGAGATCTGTGGAGCACTCAAGGTCAGAGATCATCCTTTGATCTTAAATATAACTCATAACATGGTTGACCCATAAAACTAACTTTCATTAGAGGTTAAAGACATTTGAAGTCCTTTGTAGATGGGTAGATTTGTTTTACCCATAATCATAGCATCTATAATTAATAATTCTTGTTTTTTAATTATACATTATACTGATGTGTGTATCTATTCAGTATGTTTTGCAGTTAGTCCATCTGATCAAATGTATCATCATGGTACATCAGAGCATGAGAATATAAATATTGTGACTCGACACTTGTTTATATTCGTATGAATCGTTGAATGAACCATAGAACATCGTGGCGGTGGGCGCGGGCTTCTGTGATGGCCTGGGCTTCGGAGACAACACCAAGGCAGCCGTGATCCGCCTGGGCCTGATGGAGATGATCGCCTTCGCCAAGGTGTTCTGCACCAATGGGCCCGTATCCCCCGCCACCTTCCTGGAGAGCTGTGGCATCGCCGACCTCATCACCACCTGCTACGGCGGACGCAACCGCAAGATCGCAGAGGCCTTCGTGAAAACGGGAAAGGTAGGAGAACGACTGGCGACATGAGATGGGAGCAGCTGTTGAGTCTTTCTCACTTTTCTGTGTCCCTCTCACTCTTTTTACTTTAAAGCATTGTCGTATTCATATGTGAAACCGTCAGTATCCACAATGTGAACCGTGTCCCTGTCTAGACCATAGAGGAGCTGGAGAACGAGATGCTGAACGGACAGAAGCTTCAGGGACCAGCAACTGCAGCAGAGGTCAACCGCATCCTGAAATCCAAACACATGGTTGACAAGTGAGTTGCTTTGGATTGGACACATTTGATTCAATGTTTGTTGTGGTAAATGGGGTGCTCATATTTTCTTGTTGATGCAGTATACTATGAACATCTCTTAAAATAACCTGCGACAAGACTTTGGTTCCATTTCCAATTAAACATTATCCTATAGGGTTATGGTTGCACTGGCATGAATGGATATCAAATCACTCCAGTATGAGATGCTCAACAGTCTTCTCTTGAACTCTCCAGGTTCCCTCTGTTCAATGAGGTGTACCAGATTTGCTTTAACGGACACCCGGTCACAGGATTCATCGGCTGTTTGCAGAACCACCCAGAGCACCTGTAACAGAGCTAGCTGACCGGATGGCATTTTAAAGTCTAAGTCTAACATGGACTTTAATGTATACGAAGCTAGCCCACAACCAAAACCTAGTGGGATGACAAGATAATCTTTTGTTTATATATGAAAGTTACTTACCTGAGCTTCAACCAAAAACACAAAATCACGGTGCCTTTGTTTTGAAAGTGACAATCAGTTTCTTAACCCCAGTGCTGTAACTATGTCCTGTATTTTTTAACATATACTATAATATATAAAACGATTTGTACTAAACAAAATAAAGCACTTCAGTCATACACAAGTGTATATAGTTATTGTATTTGTATTTTTTCTTCAGATTGTGTCATGTTGAACCTTTTAAATTGGAGTGATCTTGTTTATGCTTGGTGGAAGCTCTTCAACAAAGGCCTCTGCCTGACTGTAACCTGACCCGAGCCAGACTAAAGTGCTACTCTAAACGCTTCACCTTTACCATTTTCTAGAGTAGCCATTTTGACCTTTCTCAAAGTTCATGGTCTACCAAAGACATGGGCGCCCTTTACACTGTGGATCAAGAATGATAACGGGTCTGGATAAGATTATAAATTAACTCTGTTTCACCAAAAAAAATCCTTCTTGGCTATTGCTTTATTTTCTATTTACCGTTTAAGCCTTAACATGTGAGAATTAAACAAGATGTTCATTTGTTCAAGAATATCTCTGGAGATGTCTATTTTGTTTGGAATGCGGAATGCATGGTATGGGTATGGGTTTTAGTTATACCTATTATTGGATGACAATGGAGAAGGAAATCTGTATGATGCAACCACAGCCACATGCACGCATGAATCATTATAGAAGTAGGCCTATGTGACCCGTCTGTCTTGAGCAAGACAAACTAATGGCTACTGAGTCACTGAAAATCTTATGGTCATTGTCTTATGACCATGCATTACACACGTTTTTTTTAATTCTCCTCCGTTCTTGGTTTCATGGCCACACTCCCTTGCATGAGCCAACTGCCCATGAATTTTTCTAATAATAGCATGATGCACCAATGGGCAAAGGTGCATCTTTAATTAGAGTGTAGTGTTTGAATAGCATTGCAGCTGCCCTATCCTAGATACACCTAAGAAATCGAACATTCCTCCCCAAAATACAGTAGTCTACATCATTATGGTGCGTTGAATGACTATAGACCTACGTAAAATTAAATATTTGCTTTCAGCTCGGCTGTAATGGTTTAGTCATTTTAACTCAATAATTACATAATCAAGAACAAACCACTTTTCGTTGGGAAATGGATGTATTGTGGGTGTGCTGTCCAGATAAATATACATTTCATCATATTGCTTAATAATGTGTAGTTATACCGTGAATGGCCACTTGATGGTGCCATTCTCTCTTTAATCCGCACAGTATGTCAGGTGAACTTTCTTATGTCTTTCTGTTTCACCAATTGTAGAGTTGTATCAATGTCAGTAAACATGTATAGGAAAGGGGAACGCAGGTACATTCAAGTAACAAGTTGATATGGACATTGAATACTACCGGGTCGTTCACCCATCACTTGACGAGTGTCTGTGACACTAACCGTCGGGAGGTGGCACCTCCCTTACTTCCTCAATCCTAACTCTCATCTCAGGGCGGTAGTTGGGGACTGGCAAGTCGTCTACACTGGCCCCGAGGTAGGGGAGGCGTTCTAGGATACTATAACACCTTCTTCCCCGAGAAACGACATAATTTGAGTACGAGACTGTGAAGCATGGCTGCTCTTTCAGCCTGGTTTTGGAACGAACGGTTTTGGCTGCCACACAATGTGACTTGGGCGGACCTCGAAGACCCCGCTCCAGGGGTGGAGTACCCCAAAGCCAGGCACTTGTTTTCTGCCCTACCCCTGGCTTTGTTTATGTTTTTCGTGAGAATACTCTTCGAGAGGTTTGTATGTCATATTACTATGGATCCTAAAGTATTCTAGTAACGGTCACTATCTGTTAGATATGGGGATTTCGTTCCCAGTTTTAGACCATACGATAAATACAACGTTATCATCAGCTACTGTATACTGTATGATGTGCTGCTAATGTTAGCCGTATGCCTTCTTTCTTCCTGTCATTCGGTGTCATCCATAAAACGGAGTGCCTCTTAAAAAGCGCTCATCTTGGAATGATCTTGTGACAGGAGTGTGGATGCCAACTGTCTCTTGTTGTATTACTCAAAGATCTGAGCATTTGCATTACACAAAGTTTAGACATTGCACACTGTGGTTTTTGGATGACCGTTGAATTGCAAAGTAGAGTACACGTACAGACACACACACACACACACACACACACACACACACACACACAGTATGGGAGCTAGCCTGGCTGGAGTTGAGCTTGAGCTGTATGGATATTACTGGTGTGTTTTTTTGTTTAGGAAAACTTACTATACTCCAATATTAATTTCCTTTATTTCGCAGTTATAACAACTGGTTCAAAACTGGCGGAATGAATCATTTTTACAGGAGTATATTCTAAACACATCCTGAACACACATTTCATTAAAGTAAACACAAATCGCACTACAGAAAGAAAGCTATGTGGAGCCAAAACAGAAATACGCATGGCTCAGGTGTGTCCTAGGATGATGCAGCCCTGCCAGATTCAGCACCCATTAGGCCTCTAGGGCTGGAGGTTGGTTCACCATGTGAAATGCCCTGGTGCCCGAGGTCATGACATAAGAGAACTACTAAGCTGTTAAGTGTCAATAGTATTTGGGAAGTGTATTTAGCATTTGTGCTCAAAAGAAAATGAGATTAGCCTATTGAAAACAAAACCCTTAACTAAACGTTATTACACACACACACACACACACACACACACACACACACACACACCTTGCTTGATAGACTTGATATGCCTTAATAGCTGCAGGTTTTGTTGCACAACAAGTGGAGACTTGTCATGAAGACCGTTTTTGTTGTTAATCAAATGCAATGGTTAGTTATTTCATTGCACGGTCTGCTCCATAGGCCTTTATATAATCAATATAAAATATACCTACTACTTTAGAAAGTACCAAAATTAGAAGTTAAATTAAGGTAGCAAAACAGTTTCAACAGAACAATTCGCGGTATCAGAACTGATTCTTAACTATGTGCATGGCAGGCAAATATTATATAATTATTTATTTATTTGATGAAAGCAGTGAGCAGAATCCAACAAGTCAGAGCTCACATTACTATCTTCTCAATCCATATCTTCCATCACAAGTAGAGCTTTTAAATGGCATCTACTGTAACTCTGGCCTCTTCAAATGGCCATGGGAAATCAACCCTACCCTAAACCCACTGGGAGAAATAGAAATAGAAATAGGAAGAAGAATCTTTGAGAAGGGACCCTACTTTAGGGAGTCTGATATCTGCAAAGCAGGAAGTCTAATATGATGTAATATATTATATATAATAATGAATATAATGTAATATCAAGCCCTGTGTGTTGTTTCTACACATCAGAGAGTGAGAAAATGTTTATTGAGCCATGGAATCGGGACACGGTGAAACGGGTGTGGTTAAGGAGTAACGGGAGGCAAGGTTTTGAGTGGCCGCTGCTGGATTGGACGCACCAGGGCGTGTCTCGGGTGCCTGGGCTGTCTGCCGTTGCCAAGACACCAGCGAGGTAGATGTTGGGCGAGAGGCCAGAGTCGATGTTATCAGAGCCCATTTACTGCTGCTGTGCAATGGTGTTCTGCCGGCCAGATCATTTGCTCATTAATGTATTCATCAAGGGAAAGACCGGCCTGCTTAGATTCCTTATTTACCTTCACTTCAATGGCTGCAAAGCCTAAAGAGTGTGGTGTGAGTCACACGCATGCTTTGCACGTCATTTCTCGTAATGTACTCTCTCACATACACACACACACACACACACACACACACACACACACCATTCATCTTCATTAATACCTGGTGTTCACATTGTCAATACATGCTCACATGCATCCATGAGCAATGGGTAGCACAAAATTTGCTACCCATAGCTGTTGCGTGGTCTAAATAATAAAATTTGAATCGTCCATTATGTTAACTTAGGCAGGTTTAATACAAACTTCTTTGTATTAAACCAAACTTGTTTGTACATGTATAAGGAATCAGTAAGTCATTTTAAAAAGTTGTGAATCATGGTCGTTTTTAATGATCACACTAAGCCAACTGGTAATGCTCTTTTTTTTTTTACAAATGGCATCAGGCCTTCTTGCTCAATCATATTCCTCGCCTTGGCAGTGAGTTTGTTGAGGAATAGTCAGGCTACTTTCTCTGCACACAGGCCCCAAGCCTTTCTAAGCCGTGTCATGGGTTGAACGGTGTTAGAACTACAAACAATGATGTCTACAGGACAACCATAAGCCTGCTTTATGAGCTTCTGTTGCTAGTGGTTCTTTTTAGCCTTGGTTACCCAACACATGATCCAATGTCTGGCATCCAAGCATCTGACCTGGAAGCCTTTGTCTGTTGAAGGCATGTAGCCTGAGGGCGGTAAATACGAAAGAAGACTCATCTTTAATTCAGACTCATGAATGTGCGTTTACCAAACACAATCACAACCACAACTCACCTTTGGTTGAGTCATTATTCAAGACCGGGGTTATGGCATGGTGCTCTGAATAGGCCAGGGACACCTTTGTGTTCCGCTTTGGGGATTGGAACCTGCTGCTGCTGGTCTCCTGACAAAACTATAACCAGGGCCTGCACCTCTGCCTGCTTACACACATCAAACAAACCAGCTGGTGTCCTGGAAACTGTGGTGCTCCCACACTGAAGTGGTCAGCTGTTGGGGAAGGAACAGGGGTTACATGCATCTGGATGTCTGACATGGATAGGTTAGCTTCCTGTATCGTGGACATATCGTGATCGAGATTGGGATCTTCCAGTTTGTTTTCAATGGAGAACCAGATACTGCAGGTACATGTAGGCCTAAGCAAATGCAGCGATGACACAAACAAAACGGGAAGTGCGAGAGGGTTTTCACATGGTGTAAGCCACAAACAAATGTTTGTAATGTGTAGTATGCTGTAGTGTAATGAAACACAGTGGCTCAGGTTGTTGCTCGGCAGCGAGTGTCATATTCCCACTAGTAGAAAAAAGGTGTTGTGCTTCACAGAGACAAGGAAATGCTCTGTGTGAATATTCAAGCTTTTGTTGCCCTTTATAGAACCCGCCATTTCCATTGTTGTATAACTAGGCTAACAGTTGACCAACTGGTGAATTCATTCTTAATCTAATTCCTGTACCTCGGTGGGTTCAGAATTACATTTTTTCATTTTGTCATTTAGAAAATAATCTCTATTCCTCTTATTGTTCATATTGGAGTTTTTCCCATATGCATCCTATATTGCATTTCATGGGCTTTGTCTTCTACTGTCCTCTTTAACCCAGCACTTCCTGCAAGAGTAATTTGTTCTTCCTCCATGGAGTAGGGGAAGCAACAGGTGTCCTGGTCCTGGACAAGAGCACTTGTTCATCCCCCTGCAGTACCACGCCCCCACCCTAACCCCACCTCCACCTCCTCACCCTCTTCAGGCCTCCTATCACTCCATTACTACCACCTCTCCGGCTTTACCGCTGAACGCCTATAGGAGGTGGATACACATTACACCCACCTGAACTTTATGAAATTGTTTGGCTGCTTTTGTCCCATAGTAATTGGGGGGGGGGGGGGATTGGCTGTCCTGCTCTTTCTTTGGGGGCTTGTAAGAATTTTTGCATTCCTCGTTCAACAACCCAAGGGGCAAGGTCAGCCCCAATGTTTCTATAGCACAGTTCACAGTGCAATCTCAGCCCATCTAATCAATATTTGACACCATTTGGCCCAATAGACAATGACAATGTTTTGCAATAAGGTTGCATTTTGGAGAAAAGTATGCTTGCTCTTGGCAAATAGATTATTGGAATACCAGAGGAAAATAAAGCCCAGTGGAATTTGTTGGGTTATGAGATCCATGCATATTGTGTGCATTAGATAAGTGTCTTTTACCCTGGACTTGTTGTATTCCACACCTAGTGTTTCATAGTTTCTTACCATGAACTGATCTATAAATGAGAACCTGCTCTCCTCTCAGTGGCCTACCATGTAAGAATAAAAGTTAGAATGAGGGTATAATAATATAGTATAATAAACCAGTTTAATTCTAATGTTTATTAGAATTAAACTGAGTGTAAAGAGAGAGTCACCACGATCACTGTCTTTCACATGAGAAACTTGAGACGAGACAACTTATCTGTGTAAAAACTAAAACGATGCGGACACAGGTGTTATTACAACTACTCTCAGCTACTCTTTGTGTTTTGCTCTGAGAGGAAAGACTTCGCAGTAACCACAGGCTTCATGGCACTTGCGACTGAAGGCTCATTTGGTTTGCGCGGCCAAGAATTGTATCCCATCTGTTGCAGAACCCGTGAGATGCTGACTGGGTCTTATCCGCCGCCATGATCTGTGCTTAAATTGAATGAATGCCATCAATTTCCTGCGATTTCAAATAAATCCTTCCTCCATAGCCACTGTCGCCAAACATGTAAAAAAGCTAAGGACAAGCTTCATAGTGCTTCACTGTAACAAGGCTTAATTCATTGCTTGGTCGTCCATTCATACATCTCATTGTGTATATTGATGTGTATCTGTTACCCTAGCATAAGACTGACTGACTGTTTTTTTTCTGCCATCACTGGGACAGATATGTAGCCAGCACCTGCGCTCGAAGTCTCCACATCCAGGCAGAGATCAGCCGGAGAGCACAGCCCAACACTGTGCTGGAGAAGGTGTACACGTCCATCACAAAGGTAACCTGCTCTTACTGTGGCTCACCCATTCATTCAACTCATCCTCCATGTCTTCTCCTTATGATATGTGTTGGAAACTGCAATATGCAGGGCCAACATTAGACTGACTTCCTTGTGGATTTGCAAATGCATGTACATTACTTATTTGGTCAAAGTTTGACTATGTAAAGCATCCATGTGTCCCAGCGTGTTGCATTGCATTGTGCTTGCTTGTAGTTTCATTCAAGATTCAAGATTCAAGATGACTTTATTTATCCCGAGGGAAATTAAGGTGCAACAGTTGAAACAGAGGGGAATAAATGTACACTAATATACTTATATTAAATAATAAACAACTAAACTAAACTAAACAACTAAGTATAAACTAAATATAAACTAAATGAAGTCTAAATGTATTGACAAGTGAATTGAACAAATTTACAATTTACAGTAATTTACAGTAATACGTAGGTATATACAATATACAACAATACGTATAGTGCAATTCAGCAGCAGTAAAATACTAATAAATAACTCTGAAAAAGTGACATGTGAAAAGTGAAAAAGTGAAAGTCCAGTGCAATTGAAATTACAGTGCAAATTGCGTTGACCTCAGGTCACTGTGTCTCCACTGTCCCTCTCACGACCCGAGGTAGACGAATTAAAGAGTCTGATGGCCACAGGAAGAAAGGACTTCCTGTGGCGTTCTGTGGTACACCTGGGTGGAATGAGTCTGTTGCTGAAGGTGCTTCTGTATGAGGTCAGCACCTGATGGAGAGGGTGAGAGTTGTTGTCCAGGATACTACGCAGCTTGCGCAGCATCCTCCTCTCAGACACCACCAACAAGGAGTCCAGCTGGA
>OOFB01037275.1:25679-46369 GCA_900323305.1 Trachyrincus murrayi
GCACGAGAGACCAGGTAAACTGAGAGCCACGGAACCCAGCCTATAGCATCTGAATTCCATCACTGTTGGACATCATTCTCCACAGCTTCTATTATATATGATCTCATCGGGAAATTGGTCACTAATGTGCCTAACTTTAATGCAGCATTACTTAATATTAAACTGAAAAAACACAATGAAACAGTTTCCAAAAACATAATTATAACTTTATTAAAATAAACGATTCAGGTAAAAGACACCATCCAGATTTTTCTTTGAGCCAAACTGCCACAAATGTCTTTGATTCAGTCTTGTGAGATGAGGTCCAGGTTCACCAGGTGTCTCATGGTGGGCCGGCCATGTGGACAGTTCCATGGCTGTTCTATTTCTCCCATGTGGACCAGGATCTTCTTCATCTCGGAGACACTGAGAGCCGTACCGATCATTACCTTGGGATGGAAGCCAATACAGGAGTTACGCAGGAAGGACTGTTAATAACTGTTCGTTAGTCTACTCCACTTACATTTTGATAAAATGTATATTTTACTATTTGTGGTTTAACCTAGTTAAGTGACATGTTTTTGCAAGCATTCATTATGCATTATGCATGCACTTCAAATCTAGCGTGAATTAATGTAGTGTCTTCATTCACAAGATTTTAGAAATAACTGCTCCAACGATTCAAATTTCCCTACTCACACGCGCACGCACTCACACTCTCTCACACACACACACACACACACACACACACACACTCACAGATTTCCGACAAGCGCGGGAGGCGAACATTTGTCTGACGCGAGACGGCCGACACATGACCCCAGGACTGTCGCTCAGCATGAAGATCAGCTCCTCGATGTCCGCCGGTCCAAACGTCCAGTTCTTACTGGTGGGCAGAGACACCAGCTTCACCCGCTCCATCACCTGGGCTACGGCAGCAAACCACAAACATGCAGGAGTCTTTATTCACAATTATTAATTAACAACATACTGTTAAACATACTATCATTTAGTCATTTAGTAAATGTCTCTGCGTTGCATTTCTTTGGTTACATGTCTTAATTCACGAGCAGGTAGGGGTTAGGCATCTTGCTCAAGGATGCCTACAGGTAGACTAGTCTGTGGACACTGTGGTTTCGAACCCAGGAGCTTTCAGCTGGGAGTCAAACACCCAGACGTATCTAATACGTATTGAATTTATTTAATAAGCTTAATGAAGCAAAGCACAGGCTGCCCATATGAATTGCTCATTTAATTTTCTTTCTTTTTCATACCATCCTCATCGATTAGGAAATCGAAACCATTCTTCTGGAAAATGTCAACGTTCTCCATGAGGACGTTCTCACTGACTGCCGGGAGATGAAGCTTCTGTGGTCTGAAAAAAAAAAAAAGGTACAAAAAATGCAATTGCTTAGTGCTGGTGCTTAGTGATAAATTCATTTAAAAAACTTTTGAGTTATACAGTCATTCAGGGTTGTTCTTCTTACGCAATGAGTCTCTGCCCTTGGAGCACGGTGTGCTGTTGCAGCATCTCAAAGTTGTACTTCTCGTCCGTGGCGTGCTGGTCGATCATGAAGACGTCCGAGTTCAACTTGGCGATGATGAATCCCAGGTTGAACTGACCGATGATCTCCATGTCTTTGAACGTGTCTTTACTGTGGGAATGAGGAGAGGAAGACTCAGGGGTCCAGTACTCATACACACACACAATTATAATTGTTGGTATGACCTTTGACCTGCAGTAACTATTCAAAACTATAATTAAAGTAAAACTATAATTATTATGGCTGTACACCTTTGTAGGTCCACGTATGAAAGGAAAGTGCAAGTGGTGGGGGGTACTCGTGGAACTCATCCAGAATCTTACCTGATCTCCTTCCTCAGTTCATCCTCGGCACTCTGGTTCTCTCCTGGGCTGATCTTGGCCCTGAAGCGCCTGTACTTCAAGCGGTCGCTGTCTCTCTGCCTCTGCTGCTCCCGCAGTCTTCTGAGCCGCCCGGCCAGCTCCTGGAAGGAGAACCGCAGCGGTGCTCTCCTCTTCTGGATGCTGACCGGAGCATCTACCTTGGGGAGGGAGGATCCGGATGTGTCGGGATGGGTTGGTTCAGGTCCGGTGGAGGAACCGACGGAGTCCTGTCTCTCCTCGGTCCTGGCTCTTTTGGAGTCAGGACTCGGGGCGGTGTAGTCCTCATGGGGGGGAGACAACTCCGTCTTTATTCCCTGGGCTTCAGGGGCCGAGCAGGACGAGTCCAGGGGTTCTTCAGATGCTGTGACGTCTGCGATGCAGGGTTTTTCAATGGGCGAGTCGCACTCCGAAACGCACCACGGGCTATCGGCCGTGGCGGTGTTCTGGGAGCCCCATTCAGACAGAGAGCTGCCTTTACCAGAGTCTTCTACATCGCTGTCTGGGGTCTTCCCGTACCGGAATGCATCGAGCGTCGACCTCCCCGCTGGGGAGAATTTAGCCACCTCTCGGAGGGGGTGACTTGCGGGTGACTGGATACTGTGAGTGACGGTCCTCTCCGAGCCCTTAAAAAAGGACTGCAGGGTCTTCTGTTTTGAGCCACCACTCGCAGGATTCTCCGTGCCCGCTTTGGTGTGGCTGGAGAAGGCAGCCCTCAGCCCCGCCAGGTTGAGTGAGGACCTGGGCCTTTGGAGCATGGGCTCATCCTCTTCTCCGCGCTCGGCGACACCCTCACCGTCAGATGGAACCGCTTGGCGTTGTTCCAAGCCGGGCCTTGGATGCACAGATTTAAGGCTATCTACAAAGAGACAAATACATACCCCCTGAATTAAATATTCTTTACATTAAGTGTTCAAACGTAATGAAATGCTTAGAGGACGGCTGTTTTACCGCCAGGTGTGAGGTTGATTAGTCATTACAAACAACTTCAAAATGTGGGATAGTTAGATCAACCCCAGCCTACCAGGTGGTACAGTCCACCAGGGGGATGTATCCATCATGCATCTAGGTGGACACTAGTGATGTCACCAGTGGATTTTGAAATAGCTTGGGGGGGGGGGGGTGTTCTGCTTACTGTTGCTGAGAGTGGAGGAGGTGTGGTTGAGGCTGATCTTGTTGACCCCTGATTCATACATGGCCATCAGTGAGGTCTTCAGGATGGCCAGAAGGAGCTTCTCCTCCTGGAGGAAGATCTGCCGCTTGTCGGGGGTGACGTTCACGTCAACGCACTCTGAAACCACACCGTCACAAATCTGGTTTTTAATAACGCTTACTTTAGCTTTCCTTTGTGTAGAAACCCACTCATCGTGGCACACAGTTTCCTTACCTGAAGCCACTGCGATGTTCAGGGCAACGAAGGGATACTGCTGGCGGTTGTACATGTGGTACACCTCATTTACAAGCTTGGTCACCTATGAGGAGAGAAGAGTTTAACAACAGGGTCGTCTGAAAACCTTTTGGACACAGAGCAAACACACACACGCTGAAGGTTAAAAGTACCTTGGAAGGATCGCACGGCCGTTTGTTGATGAAGAAGAACTGCCTGTCAGTGGCACTTCTGCCCACGCCGTGGTCTCCTCTCGACACGAACCCAGTGATCCTGCAACACCATTTTTTTAAGTATACGATTAATATAGTGTGTAGCGCAGCAGGGACATATACACAGTATTTATTCAACAGTCTCACTCACGTGAAAAGTTCTTTGGGTAGTTCTGCGTTAGTGAGTCCATAGTCTTCTTTGACACCATCCGTAGGGGTTAGCTGCTGGAATGGCAGAAGACTTTGCAGCTGTGAGAAAAAGTATATGAATTCATAATTCATTATTAATATTTTCTTTTTAAAGCCATAACAATAGTGTGACATGGAATCAAGCAGCAAATACATCCATGATAAAACTAAATTAGTCCAAATTAGTTTTTAGGCAAGACTGCCCTGTGTGTGTATGCAACTGAAGTTCATGAATTCAAATGATCAAATTGAAATTGGTGTTCTGACCTGTTTGGGTCCGTAAATGGCCCCTATGTTGTCCCTCATGCAGGGGCTTCCATTGGTGGTGAGCACCGGACTCCTCTTCCCCTGTCCTGTCTGGTTGGAGCAGGTAATCCTCACCCCAGTAGAGATGATACCGTAAGACTGGAGGACATGGATCATTTTGGTGAATTCCTGAAGAAAAGAGATAAAGTACATACAGTAAGTGTCATGGGGATGAACAAAATGTTTTGCGGCAGGCCATTACAGATTTTAATCGAATCAAATTAAATAAATATCAAGGCATTGGTGAGATAAAGATTGTTGGACATTGGGGCTAAAATCAGAGAGTTGAACACCCTTACCACCACTACTAGACCAAATCCTGCTCCCCTACCCACCTTTTTGATGTTGCGCTGGAACTCCTTGTGTCGGACGGGCAGGGTGTAGAAGAGCTGCCCCAGGCTGACAGTGGAGCCCTGCTGGCGGGGGTGAGGACAGCGCTGGACCAGGTGGCCGTTGTGGTCAAACACCAGCTTGGTGCCCACCTGGGCGGACTCATGGCAGGTCACCACACTCAGGTCACTAGTGGGTGGGAGGGGAAGTTGTGTATTACAGTATAATAATAATAATTGGGGGTGGTCTGGCTCACGGTGTTTTAATTCATGAATATTTAGATTTTATGCACTCTTGTTAAACACTGTGTCTCATACCTCAGAGCACATAATGAGCTGAGGGCTTCACCTCTGAAGCCAAACGTTTCCACGTGAATGAGGTCAGAGAAATCTCTTAGCTTCGAAGTGTAATGCTTCAGTGCTGTGAAACAGAGGATGCGGATTACCTGATCACAAATATACATAGCACCCTGTGCCTAGTTAAAGAGAGCAAAAGATTAAACTTACTAAGTCCCTCAAAGTTGGCCTCCTCTACTCCTTTGCCATTGTCTGACACTTCTACGAGTTCAGCTCCATTCTCTTTCAGCCTCACATCTAGATCACACAAATGCACAAGCATAATGTAAATGAGTCCCTTTAAAAAAACAAACAGAGAAAGCAAGGCACAGTGACTTATAAACTGAGATGAATTGTAATATGTAGAGGTCTACATGTACACGCACCAACATTGGTACAGCCTGCATCAATGCTGTTCTCCACCAGCTCTTTGACAGCAGTAGCCAGGGTCAGAACCACCTGGCCGGAGCATATCTGGTGCACCGACTGCCTGTCAATAGCTTTTATAGCTCCAGCGGGTTCCGAGCTGACCAAGACAAAAACAACACAAGAAATTGTGAGAGAAACAGAAATTGATATGATAGGTCGGGTGCTTTTATTTTGAAGAGGTAACAGGTAAGAGTTAAACAGTTAAGACTGCTGGAATAAAAGTCACTGAAACGACCGAGTCATTCCACACTGAAGGTTTAGCTTTAACTAGTCAGGTGTAAATAAGCGCAGTGCCGTTTTAAAAGGACCGAAATGTGCGAATAACAACGACATGCACAGTGTAATAATCTGCGTTCTTACCACTCCTCATTCATTTCTGCAAATTTGGAATTGTGTGACGTCAGCTGACAAGGTGTCGTGAACACCGCGCTTTATCGTGTTCTATCAGCGCACGTGAGAGCTTTCATCTCTTCCAATGCATCGCGACTGTCCCGTTTCACTTTGTAAACACTGAGGTCGGCTCGCGCGTGTGAGCGCGCGGTAGTGGGAGAACGCGCCGCCTTGTTTACGAGCATCACTTGTGCGCCACGTTGCGCATATTCGCATAGAATACACATAAAAGACTATTTCTATGAAAATGCAAGTCAATGGTGTTATGCCTTAGAAAATGTGCGTTGTTTAAAGTAACCGAATATACGGCGTTGTATGGTCATAGATAGACGTCTTCAAAATGTGAATCATTGCGTCATGTATTTTTATGAAGGCTCAGATATTTGGGGGTATGTAACAATTACATGGTGCTCGTGAAAACGAAAATGCAGTCTTTTCGGTGTTTTCTTAGGCCTTCGTAATGATAAATACATTTTTTTTTTGAAACCACAATTACCTCTTAGTTTTTGGCTTATTCTTTTGGGGGAGGACAGATCCGTTTCTAATTCGCCCTCGTAACTTTGCTGGCAATTGACGATGGTCCCTCTGTTCTGTCATGGCTTCTCGTTGAGCCACCATGTGTGGTTCTTTGGGACACATCTTTTTTATTCTCTTTAATACTCAACATCCAAGATATATACAAATAGAAACACATGGCTAATTTAAGAACCCGGACTTAAGAAAACATGGGTGTTGGTGTTTGGTGGCGGTTGGTGACGTTGTTGTGAAGTTAGAGCATCAGAACCCCCCCCCGGCAAGTCATCTGTCGACGTTAACAATGTTTAGGTCGAAATACACAGAGCTAAATGTGGAGGACTGTTCCGGCTCCCCCGGCAGCAGCGTGAGCAATCTACTGATCTGCCGCAATCACGCAAGCTACAGAGGACTCGACACCAGCTTATTCAGTCTCACCAGCGAGCAGGACGACGATGGCGCCCAGTTTGATAGTAAGCAGCCTTTCACTACGTCGTATGTACTGTGTGTACTGTGGTGGCATTTTGAATAAGTTGCACTTCTTGGTAGAACCCACATACTGTATAAAATAGGTAGAACCCATAGAGTGTATAAAATAGGTAGAACCCATAGACTGTATAAAATAGGTAGAACCCACAGACTGTATAAAATAGGTAGAACCCTATTTTGTCGGGTGACAACGCAATCGTAAATATAAACCTGATTAGTTTGATATTCGACATTCGCCTTTTTCCCCCTTTGCAAAACACAATAGCTCCTTGAAAGGAGGACAAGAATATTCCAGATTATCTTGTTGTAAAGACTGGACATTCGGCGATATTTCATATTCTCTATTACTATTTCGATGATATTACAACGGCTTATAAACGGTTTTGAACGGCTTATAAACGGCTTTGAATACCAAGCTGTGAGGCGCTTTTCCTGTGGATGTTTAGGGGTTGTTAAAAAGTTCATGCAGCATTTGACATCCACACAAACAACAATGGGCGCCTTTATATATTTTAGTAATCAATAGCACACAGATACACACAATACACTCCTAATCTAACCCTTTTCAGGATTCGATTTTGAATAACTGCCATTTTTTAACGGATTGTCATCAAAACACGTTTAGATTATACATCCCCACCCTACGTTCACATTCATGGTTTAGTCAATATCACGTTTAAAGTTTATTTTGAGCTTGTATTTTCAATAGCTCCCTCAATTTGGAGTGGCCTCAAAATACTGTTATATCAGCAATAATATCCCCACCATACACCCGCATTCATTCTTTAGTCAATATCGCCTTTGGATTTGTTATTGTATATATTGTAAATATGATAAGTACAAGTCACAAAACAAATAATTATTCACGCTGCATGATTAGTTAAAATACTGCTTGAAATCCAAGTGAAAGGTCATATTGACCAAATAAGGAATGTGAAAATTGGAGGTGGATGTCTTAGAAGATCTAGACATGTTTTGGTGACAATCCAATAACAATTGAGAGAGATAATGAAAATACAAGTGACACAAATGGAAATATTCAATGAATTTAAAAATGTATTTTCCGTTAGGAACTTTATTTGGGCAAAACGTATAGAAAGTATATAGGAAATACAATAGACAGATTGAACACAACATACATACAGTGCTGCTTAATAAACAGAATAAGAGCAGTTATAGTGTACAAGGTGTGCTTATGTTTGTCTGGCAGAGTTCATTAATCTGATGGAGGTCGGCACAGAGCTTGACATGGCCTGTTAGTGATCTGTATCTGTGGCCTGAAGGAAGCTGGTTGTTGTGTAGTCTGTGTGAGGTGGCTATCTGTGTCCCTTTGGCTCTTGTTCGCCTGCTGTGGATCGTCTTGAGTGGCAATCTCAATTATTTTGCTGCTCTGTCTGATGATTTTGTTGAGGGGGTTCAGGTGGATCTTGTGCATATTTCCAAACCAGGCTGTCATGTTGAAGGTGATGACGGATTCAATGAAGCGTCTGTACAAAGCTTGTAGAACTGATTGGTGGACTTGGAGTTTTCCGAGTATCTTATGGAAGAAGAGGTGTTGCTGCCATTTTGAAAAGATTATTTCGCTGTTTGGTTTGAAGGTGAGTTGGCAGTCAATGGTGGTGCCGAAGTATTTTTTACCCCTTCACCCTCTCAATGTTTTGACCATTGACTTCTCGAGATGAGATGTTGGGTTGGTCACGGTGGACGTCAACGTCAACGCTCCTTGGTCTTGGAGGCAAGGTAGTTCCCCCTGCACCACCATCTCAGTGTCCATCTCAGGCTGGAGACTTCCTTCTGTGTTTGTGGTGTTCATGATGACCGTGTCGAGTATTTGATGCAAGTCATGTTTAGGTCTGGGCTCCTGCAGTTGTCTGTGTACAGGCTGAAGAGCACTGGTGAGACCAGTGCACCAGTGGAGATGGATCTGGAAGAGTTGAGATGGCCGTTGATTCAGACCGCCCCTATTGAAAATACTGATCCAAAGTTAATTGTAAGCCGCTTATGGTAATATCATCGAAAAATTTGTGATACTCAGCAAACTAAGTGTGAAATATGGCCCAATGTCCAGTCTTTACAACAAGACGGAAGAAATCGGTCCTCCTTTCAAGGAGCTATTGTGTTTTACAAAGGGGAAAAAAGGAGAATGTCGATTTAATCAAAGTAGGCGTTCCTGTAGAAAAAAATACAGGAACTGCTGATTTACATTAGACCCAACTACCAGCACACGATAAATTATAGCATGACCATGACCACCACGTCCTTGGTTTAAAATATATGCAAATATTGTTTACTTTACCAAATAAAATAATCATGCTAGTGTTTCCTTGATGTATAACAGTTAGTGACTTGACAAAGAGCTTGGCCCACACTGTTTCTGCTGTTAAATGTAAATGTAAATGTAAAATGCCATAAGTCCCCATAAGTCATCCATAAGAGTATTTCCACAATCAAATAATCCTGGCGTTTACACTCATTTACACTCCATTCATTTTGTACTAAAAGTATTTAGCTGTCTGAGTAACTTGTTGAAAGACAGCTGATTGTGACAGACGTGACCTTTACTTGCATGGTCATGTTGACTATACTGAAGGGGACTGGTGTGTACTGGCCCTGGAAGATAAGCACTACAACACAGCACACTCCCAAATTGCCTGAATATGACGGCCTCATTCACTGTACTGGAGACTTCTCAGTCTCCGGAGTCTCTTCTGTATTCTGTGTGATTCTATACTACATCACACACATACAGGGTAAAAATGGACCAAGACAAAGTAAACATTGCTGAGATGATAGCGAGATTTATTGCAGAAGGTAAGACCTAGTCATTAGGGCAACTCGTGGTAAACATGCTAACCTGCTAGTGGGATTGTGGTAAACGGTGGGACTTTGTTGTAAGCTTGGATGATGAAAAACAACAGTAAATACTGGTACTGGTAGGGGTTGGGCATCCTTGAGCAAGGGTGCCTACAGGTTAGGCAACGGAATTGAACCCAGTACCTTTCGACTGGGTGTCAAACACCCTAACCAACTAGAAATGTCCTCCCCCCCTATTCTCCACAAAACAAAACAGATCCTATGAACTATAGCATCATTCATGTTGACGGCTGTTTTCCTGTCCCTGGTTGTCTGCTTCTTTTAGCTTCTGACTCGGATAAGAACCGCGAGGTGCTGGCGGCTGGTAAGCAGTACCCGTCCGTCCAGGAGTTTGCCTCGGCCATCCCGAACCACCTCCTGCTGGGCTCCCTCCTGGAGCATCTGTGCTTCGTCTACGAGAGCGACCCGACGCGCTCTCGCATGCTCTTCAAAGGTATCCTTGTACTTTCGTACAGCTCATAAAAGTGACCGTGACCAAGGCCGTATATTTTCACGTTTAAGACATTTAAGTCTACCAAAAAAATGACTAAATGTCGAATTAAAAGGCACTATGCCTATTATGGAGGGCCAAAAGGGACATAATAGAAAATAAATCAATAATGAATAAATGTGTCAAATCAAATTTCACTATGTTAATAAATAGGCAAATATGGAGTTGATATCAAAATAAAATAAAAAATATATATATATTTATTTTCATATTTATCGGTTTATTTATTTGTTTGTTGTCCTGTTAATGTATGTTCAGTATGGTAATTATTTATTTTCGTTGTCACATATTTTTTTACTTGTTTATTCTGCCAAATTAAAAAAACAATGGCGGCTCCCAAGGAAAGCAATCTACAGAGCAATCAGAACTGTTTTATCCTAAATAGACCACGATATTAAAAGAATAACAGAATATGTTTTTGCTTTACTTCCAACTGGATTCGGCAAGAGTGCCACATAGTTATTTAATCTGATTGGCTGGTGTTTTTTCAACGCAAGGCCGCGCCCATATTTGGAAATCAATTGCTGGCCAGCTTGCCCATTCATTGCGAAATGCGAAACGCATATCTGTGTGGTCTCACGAGGCTACCTCATTTGCGTAGTTTTTTTCAATTCTTGACATTCGCGGGTCTTCTCAAATCCGTATGTTTATTGTGTACTGTCATCAAAACAATAACATTTCCTTTGTCGTCGTCTTGTTTGACTCTTTTGCACTCGTTTTACTTTTACTCGTGTTTAACAGTCATTGGCCAGCGTTTAGCCTCCATGAACCTCCTCTCGCCACTGGCCGTCAGCGATGAGTTCAGCACCGTCAGGCTCCAACACAACCGCGCGTTCACGGAGCTGCTCCACGCTGCTAGCTCCTCTCTGCTCCCCCAGGTAAGCGGGTCCGGCCAGGACGGCGCTGGCCATCAGGCCTCAGGGTCTCGTTCTTGGACTCTTCCCTGAAACCTGCTTTTGTTTGAAGATGTTGACTACTTTATCTCGTGAAACATTTTTCTTCACAATTACACCCAAATGAGGAACTTCTCACAGTGACTGGCAAAAAATACAAATCTCTTTAGTCGCTATCTGTTGATCTGTCGATGTCGGTATTGACAGGTGTGTTTTGTGCTCTTCCTACAGGGTCAGCAGCTTCTAAGTGCAGATGCACTGGGCCTTCCTACAAGGTAGGAGCACGTCTGTCTTCAATGTGAAGGGGAGCCCGAAACAATGAAACAACTCTCATTGAACTACAGCTACGACATCTTTTTTTTGTTTGTTTTACAGGCCGAGAGAGGGTTTATTCCAAGCACAGACGTCGCGATACCTTAGCGAGTTTGAAGAAAGAAGTAGACTGGGGAAAGGAGCATATGGCAAGGTTTTCAAGGTACTCGCTGGGATGTTTCCTAGAACGACTCGTCTAAAGACAGAACACAGTGACCTCCTCACTAGTTCAGAGTGTTACCAATAAGGGGGAAGTGTAACAAGCAGTGTGATTGGGTGGCTGTTGGTCACTTTTTGGACAGACTTTTTGACATTGTAGCCCTTTACAGCAAATGTTTTTTTTTGTTTTAGTTTTTTTATTTACTTACTACGTTGTGAGTGCAGCTTAAGACAGGACAGGATGCGTTTCCTTTGGCAAGATAACAACAAATTCTCATAAAGAAACACCTACGATACGGTCGTAAACGTTGAGTGAACAGCAGAAAGAATGTCCCCTTTTAATGACTTCACTTCACATCTCTGGCCCGTTTCGTAGGTCATGAACAAACTAGACGGCCAGTGTTACGCCATGAAGAAGGTCCTCATCAAGAACGTCTCAAGGAATGACTGCATGAAGGTGAGGGCCGCTTAGAGGTCACCTTGGATACCTTTGAAAAGAAAAGTTTTTACCATAGTTGTTACTTAGAACCTGTGACTAACCAACGGGGTTCGCCGTCTACCACCAGGTACTCAGAGAGGTCAAAGTGCTGTCCAGTCTGCAGCATGTCAGCGTGGTGGGCTACCACACAGCTTGGATGGAGCACGTCCAACCCACAGCCCGTGAGTCGCCTTCAAGCGGTGCCGGTGTCTATAGTCAGCTATATATAGTTATTATTGCATAATTACTAGTGTTGCTGCAAAGACCGCAACCATCCGTCTGACCAGTCAATTAGGTAATTGTGTTGCCGTATCAACGCACACGATTGAATGAATGAGGTGAATCCCATTTGGTAAATCCAGATCAGTGTTATTGTCGGCAGTGATTGAGGAGTGGTATGAGAGTCAAAATCAAAGAGTAAACGAAAATATTATTATACAATAGTACAAATAGTAAACGAAAATATCATTATACAATAGTACAAATAGTAAACAAATATATTATTATACAATAGTACAAATAGTAAACAAACAGCAAAAATATTAAAACTTATTTGTGCATTTTCACACATTTTTACACAGTCCCCAATTCTCTTCTGCCTGCACTGGGATCCCCAGCTCCACAGTTTAGGTAAATATTGTTTTTCAAGAAAATATCCATAAAGGTAAAATTCCAACATCTCTGTCAGTATGATTCTTAAAAGCACACAAAACTCCACTTCTCTCCTGTCCTCTGCAGTGGCGACGAAGTCCTGGACTGCAGCAGCGCCGGCTCCTCCATCGTCTTCCAAAGCGGCAGCTGCATCGAGCCGGACTCCGCCCCAAGTGGCAAGGACGCTCCCGGGGTGCTCCGACCAATCACAGCCCTGCTCCCCTCCCCTTCCCCGTGTCCCAAGCTTGTGCGACGCCTCCCGGAGAACTACGTGCCCTGTGTGTTCCTGGGTCAGAAGGCCACGGCGGCCTTGGCAGCCAAGGCCGCCAAGGCAGCGGCCTGCCCCACGCTGGCCTGGGACAGCTCGGCTATGGAGAGAGAGTGGACGGGCTCCAGCGGACAGGACAACAAGCCAGAGTCCCGCGTGGACACCGCGGGTCAGCAGCCGGTTGACAGAAAAGCAGCCAAGGAGGTAAGGAAGGTTTCAAGTCCAACTTTATTTGTATGGGGGATATTGAACACACAACCATCTCAAAGTGCGGATACACAAAGTTACATTACGTTTTTTAAAACACTGGTACAGTTCTAAAAAAGAGATTAAATTCGGGCCACAACCCCAGATAGACAGAATTAAAACTGATTTGGTGTAAAATGGAAAGAACTATACTGTATTATATACATATATATTGTAATATATATACATTTTTCCCAAATGAATACCATTTTAAAAAACTAAATGAGAGAAGCAATGTGGTACAGTGGTAATACTTGTAATACTTCCTCCGAAAGAAGAAGGAAGTATCGTGTCTTTCATATCTGGATTCATGTGGAGCCGTGTGTGTTCCTGTGCATGTGCGTGTGTGTGTGTGTGTGTGTGTGTGTGTGTAGGTACAGTTCCACCTGATGCTCTACATCCAGATGCAGCTGTGTGAGCGCTCTCTGAAGGACTGGATATGGGAGAGGAACGCCCGACCTGCAGAAGAGCTCCCCTCTAAATGTAAGCCACGTGCACATATACCTCCAGC
This sequence comes from Trachyrincus murrayi, assembly GCA_900323305.1. Lineage (NCBI taxonomy): Eukaryota > Metazoa > Chordata > Actinopteri > Gadiformes > Macrouridae > Trachyrincus > Trachyrincus murrayi. The sequence goes on from OOFB01037275.1 coordinate 39,024, forward strand.
CACACACACTCGCTCACTCGCTCACCCACACTGAAGCCTCTTTCACACATAGTTCCCGGTAAATTACTGGGATAGCCTTTCAGCTATAGCTATTCATACACGCATCTACGTTTGCCCTTTCTTTCACACATGACATAGCAATGCCGGAATAGACGGGCCAAGGGACAGTCCAGCAGATGGCGGTAATGCATCTCGAACAGCATCTCGAACTGTTCCAGACAGCTGGCTATCAATTCCACCCTCTGCAGGGACTGAGAGGAGCTCCCTTATTTCTCAATCTGTCCAGTTTCCAGCCATTCTTGAAAAAAGGAGCTTGTTTGCAAACAAAATGATATTGATCTTGTTATCGAATCACCCGAAAAGCATTGGCGCCTTAAGATACTCAAATACGTCATCAGCGGAGTCTTGTGATTGGTTCGCTCGCTCCACGTGAAAGCGCCTTACCGTCGCCAGACCGACGTAACCCTTTACGTGCCTCTCCCTGCGATGTTACCGCTTTCGTTCACAACACAGCTGTGTTCTGGAAATGTCACTGGGTCTTGAGGTGGGAAATTGGCGGTACAAATTTTCCGGGATTTCGATCCCTGCTCCCATTCACACATGACCCCATGCAGGAAATGTTCCGGAACATTTCTGGGATAGACAGTCAGACATGATCTGGCTCCTGCCATTCAACGTTTTCAGGCACAAAATGTGATTTCTACTCATTTTAATACATTTGGCGTCACTGATGATGTGTGTTTTTGTGTGTGTGTGTGTGCGTGTGCGTGTGTGTGTGTGTGTGTGTGTGCGCGCGCATATGTGCGTTTGCTTCCTCAGGTCCATACGCATGCGTGGATGCAGAACACACACTCGGCTTGCTTCGGAAAACACTGGAAGGCGTGGAATATATTCACTCCAAGGGAATCATGCACAGAGACCTAAAGGTAATTCTCTCCCAGTAAAGTTCCCTCTTTGGGATGAGATGAAATGTTAAACGTGTCCTTTTATTCACGTGCACAGCGGTGAGTGCTCAGTATGCATTGGCCCAGTAGAGCACCGAACTACCCAAGGCATTCGCTGTCGTCCTCGGTAACGAACGAGACGTTGCCAGGACTATCCCAGCGGTTGAATATGAAATCGAAAATCGCGTCGGGCAGGACGTCCCTCAGCGCCTCTCTGCGGTGGTTCAGATACACGTGCTTCTTGCACGTGTCCTTCAGGCTCCTGGGCTGCCGACTCAGCGCCAGTAGGCGCTCTCTCTGCGTGGTGTAGCGTGGCCCAGCCAGGGCGGTGGGCAGGCGTCCGTGGTGGTCACGCATGGCGAGGCGCTGCGAGGTCAAGCAGAGGAGCTTGGACAGCAGGTTCCCCTCCCGCCGGCACACGTTCACCGGGCTGTCTAGGAACAGGAACAGGCAGCCCTCGCCTGCGCTCGTCCTTCTGTTGATGTCGGCGCCGTGCGACAGCAGCGCATCTACCAGCTCCTCCTCACCGCCGCTGCAGGCCTCCTGCATCGGCGTCCGGCCAGCCCGATTCGCCACCTCGGGGTCCGCCCCGTGCTCCAGGAGCTCCGAGACGCAGCCGAGGCCGCTGGTCTCTGGCCCCGTGTTGTGCCTTATAGCTACGGTCGCTGTGGCCAGGTGCAAGGGGGTGTTCCCAGTCCGTCGTATTATCTGGATTATAGAGCAGCAAGCTTTAAGAAAAACTACAAAACTTGGTGGTAAAATAGAATTCCTTTTAAGTTTTCAGTTACAAGTCCCACAAAGTGAAATTTAAAGTAAATAAAACTTACGGCATTGACGTCCGCTCCCAGCCTAATGAGGCTAGATACGATGTCCTTCTGGAGAGTTCCGCTGGCCATATGCAGCGGGGTCATCCCACAACAGTCCTCAGCGTTGACATCAGCGCCGTAGCTGGCCAGGATGGGTACTGCAGGCAGCACCTCGTAGTGAACAGCCAGGTGGAGGGCAGTCTGACTGCGGCTATCGCCCAGCTGTAGTAGCGGGACCAAAACGGCATCAGAGAAATAAACACTGAGGAAAGACCGCATAAAAAAACCAAAATTATAATTTCTAAATATATTTTTTGGAATACAATTAAAACACCAATAGTGTTGTCACTCTGTTGTTCATCCATATGAATTGATGAAGAGATTATACCGTAGCGTTGATGTTGACGCCCTGATCGCAGAGTGTGCGTAGGCAGAGCTCAGCCCGTGCCAGAACATGACTCAGGGTAGTCTGGAGTCCAGGGTGTGGTTTGGGCCAATTCCTTAGGTGATGTCCCCAAGTTAGAACCGCCGCATGCAGGGCAGTGTATCCTTTCTCGTCTCTTATGGGGGGTGAGAGAGAGAGAGAGAAATGCCGAGTATGTCTAGAAGTCAACATAGCATCTTGCCTTTTGGCTATTTGTCTCACAAATCACAAGCCCAAGTTGCATACAGTCATACATCACATGTATGTGATATATGACTGTATGCAACTTGATCTTGCCATCATTTAACAATTGTCCTAGTATTTGGTCTTATTTTCTTCAAACCTCAGTTCAAGGTCGGCCCCGGCTAACAGCAGACTCTTCAGACGCTCCACGTTTTTAGCAGATACAGCTGCATGCAGCTGTGTAATAGCACATTCCTGAGGGTGGTGCAGATTGTAACATGAAAGACGTCAGATGCCAACCAGCTCTGTCTTGTTACTTGTAACGAAACAAACTCGCCATAATGTTGTCTTTGTTTCCTCTTGTCTTTCCTCTAGCGTTGCTAGTGTCCCTATAGCGCAAGTCAATTTTACTATATGTATATGTATAGTCTTTAAAGGTGCTATATGTAACAGTGACACCAAGCGTTTACTGGTGTCCAAGCGTTTACTGGGTACTGGAGTCCAAATTCACAATATTGAAGAGAGTTGTCTCCACCCGTCCCCTCCTCCCCAGAGTCAAAGCTCACGTGTTGCCAGGTTGAGGACAACATTATATGAGGCGAGCGCAAGATTAAGAAGAAGAGGACGGGGCTTTTTAGGTCGGGTAGAATCTATTACAATCTCAGTTTCATCCAGTTCGTTTGCTTGCTTCAATGGCTGTAGCACGCTGTGTTTGTGTGCCAATTTGTTTCATATCTGGCAACCCGGGGTACTGGGAGAATAGTAAACACACAGACGGTCCGGCATGGAAATTTCAAAGGAGAACATACTGGCTGTAGCATTGTTGTCGGAGAATCCATTATTTCGACTTAGCATGTTTCCTTTCTGATGACCTATCATGGTCATTTTATGATTTAGTACAGTCATTTTTTTTTTACATATAGCACCTTTAACTGCAGTTATCAAACAAATTAAAGTTTGCATGGAACTGGGTGAACATTATTTCTTAGTTAGTTTTTACAAATACACTATGCGTTTTGTTTTGATTCGTTTGATTGATTAGTTTCTGGTTTCCTCTCAAAGACTAGACTACATAGACTATATTATGTTTACCTTTCTGAAGACATGTCTGGATCCACCATCTCTAATGGATATCCCGACACCGCTCCCATGTTCTGGGGAAATAGAGTAGTGGTTGTGTTGCGAATGTTCTGTCATTCTTTCGCGGCGTAGAAATAATAATCAGGCCTGGGTTTGTCTTCAGTCCTCTTCAGGCCTGACTCAACAAGACAAATATTCAGCCACCATTTACCTTCAATGTCTGAAGCCACAGGATGCAAGCGCAAGGAATTCCAAAAAGCAGAACAGGTCCTTCTGGTTTTAAGAGCAAGTGCCATTACAGGATACAACTGTAAAAAGGGTGTTTTCAGTTTTTGAACAAACTGCCAAACTTCTGCTTTTGTATTTGTGTTGTGTGTACGGATGTACTGTGGATGGGACATGGTTGTGGTTTTTAAATGCAGAAGTGTGACACGTGATGCACGTGTCGCAGCTTATCACTTTTGGGACTGTGTTGGAGGATAGTTATGACGTGAGTTGGACATGAATCATAATAAGGATTCACTGACCTTCAGTAAAGAATCCAGTTCAAATGATTATGAATTGGATTCCAGCGAGGTGGTTTCATCTGCTTGAATATACTGGACACTCGTATGCACTGTGTTGGTTTGTTTCATGTGTTCTCAGCGCTGCCAAGTGGAAATGAGACCCTTTATTTTTAAAATTGTAAATTTAGTATACACACATTTACATTTGAATGTTTATTTTTGGGGGAAATTGACAATATTATGAGCACGTCTGCATACTGGAGATGCCTTCATTTTTTTTGTAATGGTTATTTTACAGCCCAGGAATATCTTCCTTCATGGTCATGACTGGCAAGTCAGGATTGGAGACTTTGGTCTGGCCTGCAAGGATATACTAGTGAACGATCATGAGCCATTGTCTTCTACCTGCAACAAGAATGGTAAATACTACTTATTTAGCTCTTACAGTAATATTTTTGTATGTTAAGCATAATATATGTTGATTTATGTTGTTTTCCATGAACCGTGAATAACTGGATCCACACACTTCCCCTATAATGGTGTATTTGAAGAGCGTATTTCCAAGCACCTCATGACATTACCGGTAGATGGCGATGTTTTATCATAATTTTTCTTATTTTGGTTTCAGGTTCGGCACATACAACAGGTGTGGGCACATTTGTGTACGCTGCACCAGAGCAACTAGAGGGCTCTTATTACGATTCAAAGGTAAATGTATTCTCGCTCAGAGCTTTACTTTCATCCTTTAGCAGTCGCTATTGCCTACAGCAACCTGCAGTGAATTCAGATACATGTCTACAGGTTAGGGTTATGGGGGGGGGATCCAGTCTAGCACCTTTCTCCTGGGAGTCTCTTACCACGACACTGTCCTGCCCGTCCTGAAACCTTCTTTTGATAGTGAAACCACAGTAAAGTGGCATGGTGGCGCAGTGCTTGCACTGCTGCCTCACAGTAAGAAGGTCCTGGGTTCGATTCCTGCCTGGGGCGCCCAGGTGGGTTATCTCCTGGGCCTTTCTGTGTGGAGTTTGCATGTTCTCCCCGTGCTCACATGGGTCTCCTCCTATAAAAAAAGAACCCCATCTAGAAAAAATGCAAAAACAGTCCTATCCAGTCCAGTCCAATCCGTGACGAAGATGAGGACCTTACACCTGGATTTGGGCACCGGTGTTGGGCTGCCCACTGCTCCCTGGCTGTCCCTGGAGGAAGGTCGGCGGGGATGGGAAAAAGCAGAGACTTCATTCAATTTGGACACCCTGCATGTGTGTGTGTTGTGTTCAGCGGCCACTTCCCCCCTTGCATGTGTTGTGTGTGTTGGTGCATGTGTGTATGCACCCTGAATTGCAAATATAAAGTAATCTTAAAGAAGGAGTCTTCATGTTACGTTTTGTGTCTGCACTCCAGTCGGACATGTACAGCATAGGTGTGCTGGCCCTGGAGCTGTTTCAACCCTTCGGGACAGAGATGGAGCGAGTGCACACCCTCGGGAACCTACGAGAAGGAAGGGTCCCCGACTCCTTCTGCTGTCGGTGGCCAATCTTGGCCAAGTACGTCACGCAGCTAACCAGCAGAGACCCCGGCGTCAGGCCCAACGCCAGCCAGCTCCTGCACAGCGAACTCTTCAACAGTAAAGATGTGGTACGTACGAAGAGGTCGGAGGGGGGGAAACCATGAAAACTCAATGGAAATGCATTCTGTGGCCAGGGTGGGGAAATGGAATACAGAACTCAAAAATAATGCATTGAGTTTTCATGGTTTCCAAAGATAATAGAAAGTTTACCCACCCAACTAACCAAAATGGCCGCTAGGTGAATAAGGTCTATGGTGCATACATGTTCTAATGTTTTCTAAATCGATATCAGCGTAAAATGTTCCCATTGCTTCAATATGGAACAAAGTTATATATTATATACATATATACATTACTTTCATTCAAACTATTTGAACACATCATTAGGACAGGCATTGATTTGATTTAATACACTTTATTTATCCCCAAGGGGAATGTCAGTGTTTAAACAGTAAGAAGCTTAAGAAACAACAGGGCTACCAGAACCAAGAGTATAATTTATGTGTTGGACATTTTAACAGCGGATGGCTGTGTAACATTGGCTAAGGGGTTTACAATCACAGTACAACATTGTTACTCATAAATTAAAATCTTTGTCTAGGTTATACATGGGCTGCAGCGGCGGGTGGAGGAACAGGAAGAGGAAATCATGGCGCTCCGGAGACAAATCAGTCATCTCCAGAGCTCACAAAACTCTCCCGGTGGTTCTGACAACACGGGACATTGAGAAACAACCACGACTCAACAGACGCTTAAAAGTATATTTATTTATGGCTCAATATCTTCAGCAACCTGGACCTTGCCATGTTTCAGGCTTGGTGGTAGAAAACAAATGTGATCCTAGCACCCTATATCACATTGTGTGTGTGAATGTGTCATCTACAGATGAAGGTAGAATGGTTTTACCTTTATAATAAAACCCTTATCCAATTCACATGTGGCGTTATTGGGGAAATAGTAGCCGATTTCTAAATTAATGTATAAGTGTAATGAAAGAGATAACTCCGTAATTACAATTCATATGATAGTGACGGCCAACATATCAAGTGAAAGTGGTGTAATAGTGGCTTGATTCTGGGGTGCTTAACTACAAAGTTAATTTAAACGATATCAGTCTAATTTTATTAGACAGGAATCATTTATACGTGATATGTATCGTTTGGATGTTTTTTCCACGAGATTATGTTTGGGGAGATCTAACGATTAATTATGTCAGTCAAGTCTAGTGAGCGATGTGTTCTGTATGTCGCTGTACTTAATAAGACAACTAGGGGTGGGCAGATCGATACTGCAGTATCGATACTTCGATATTGTACTCATTTGGTATCGATTCCTTTAAAAAAATATTGATACTAAAATTATATAAATACAAAACGTGGGTGGCTGCATCACTTCCAAATGGAAGCAGCCCTGACATTTCGCTGGCCCGTGTCACGTGACTGTGGAAAGGAAACCTATGAGACGTGAGAATAGTATGGAAGGCCACTGTGCTACTGCGCATGCGCACTGCGCACACCGGTCGGATCAAACGTAGAGTAGCGTCGTGTGGTGCTACTTTTCAGCGTCAGATAAAAACACAGCAAGATGCACTATTTGCGACAAGAAAGTGGCACACGGCAGCAACACGAGTTATCTTTTCAAACATTTAAAAACAGCGCATCCCGAAAGTTTCAAGGAGGCTGAACAAAAGCAAGAAGATGCCCAAACGTTCAAGTCTCCTACGCCACCCTCCGTTGACAAAAGACGTCGCAGGAGTCTTTTCAGGGAGGCAGAACACACCCAGGTAGCACCGTTATTAGTTATTAAGTTACCTCTGGCAGAACACATCCAGGTAGC
>OOFB01037275.1:46389-61495 GCA_900323305.1 Trachyrincus murrayi
CGATTCCTTTAAAAAAATATTGATACTAAAATTATATAAATACAAAACGTGGGTGGCTGCATCACTTCCAAATGGAAGCAGCCCTGACATTTCGCTGGCCCGTGTCACGTGACTGTGGAAAGGAAACCTATGAGACGTGAGAATAGTATGGAAGGCTACTGCGCATGCGCACTGGCACACCGGTCGGATCAAACGTAGAGTAGCAGAAAGAAAACGTAGCGTCGTGTGGTGCTACTTTTCAGCGTCAGATAAAAACACAGCAAGATGCACTATTTGCAGCAACACGAGTTATCTTTTCAAACATTTAAAAACAGCGCATCCCGAAAGTTTCAAGGAGGCTGAACAAAAGCAAGAAGATGCCCAAACGTTCAAGTCTCCTGCGCCACCCTCCGTCCGACAAGAGACGGGAGGCAGAACACATCCAGTTAGCACCGTTATTCGTTATTAAGTTTATTAAGGTTATGTTTTAAATGTAAACAAATTGAATTAAACAGTATCAAATCAATTTTCAATACAAACTAATCTGTTATCTGCGCCAAACATGCACGTACATTAAATTGTAAGCATTCACGTCTCGCAATGTTTATTGTAATGTGGGAAACAAACCGTGCCCTTTAAGTCGGCAGTGCAGTTATAGCCTATCTTGGGATTTTATACCTATATCCTCAAACAATGAACCTGCTTTGTCATTGTGTACACACAATATGTACAGTTTGTGGCAAAATATTGTGTAATGTGTACAGGATCGGCGTTTCCTCTCAAACAAGCTAACATTTAAAGAGATTAACGTTATATTCGGAGAAATAAGAAATAGTGTCCTCATAAGACGCCAGGTAATCCATATTTCCCCCAATTAATGGCCGGTATGTGTTTTTTTTAATGACCATTATTTGAAAAAAATCACATCACCCGTTTAAGGAAGTATCGGTATCGGTACAATTGTAACAAAAAGTATCGGTATCGTATCGAATTTAAAAAGTTTGGTATCGCCCATCCCTAAAAACAACCCGAAATGTCTTACATGACGCGAGTCACACAGTGTACGAAGTGAAAGTAAGCAGCACTTCTCTGTACACGCTCGTAAAACAAGCGAATGAGAAATCGTCTTCCATCGCGGATACCCGGATGTACCCGTGGGGCAACTGTCTACGTCATTGTTCACCGCCGGACGCCCGCTCGAAATACGGAATGGATTTACAACGACCATTAACACGTTTATAACATGCGATAGGTAAGTTTGCTTGCGTCTCAACTCTCGACCGATAGTAGCGTTATGGAAATGCGGTATTTCGGAGGGTTCAGCACGTTGAGATCGGCTGTGGTTGCCGTTCACCGGCTACCAGTCACTGAGTGTCATGTCGGAGGGACCAGCGCAGTGAGCACCCGTCCACACAACACACCGGCGACGAGCCCCTCCTTGTGGAGGCTAGCTACTCATTCTGCACAATACCGACACCTCGATCCACTATATTCAGGCATTCGGTGTTTATTTTCGTTCGGAAGCAGACCCCCCGTATCACCGCACTGACGCATCACAGTGTGTAGTGTCCCGTTAGCGTTCGCCGTGGCGGACTACTAACACTTAACATTGCACAATGGCAAGGTTAGCTTTCCCCCCCCCACGACTCATAGCTAGCATTGTTCGCCGTTACCATGGTGTCTGTGGCTACGCACATAGCACAGCTCACACATTCGGTTCCGCCCAAAGCCACACAAGGTACACTTTAACACCCCCTTTCCTTATCCGTTGCACGCCACAGCGATGTTTGTTTGATTCCGTATGAGTAATTCACAGCGTTGCGCGTACAGGCCTAGCTGTGTTAGCTAGCTTTTAAGCCCGAGTAGCCAATGTGGGCCAGTGCGCTACAGCAGGTGGGAGGGAACAGTTGCCGTAAACGTGTTTCTCTCTCCGGGAAACTGCACGATAATTCAAAACCTAAAACCAACTTTGCTTCTTGGCTACTGGGAAAAACAAACACTATTTTGACCGATATTACACGTTTTGTTTTAACACGCGAATGATTTAAGGTAGCTTTAACGCCAATAGTATTGTCTAACATTGGCATAGTTAGTGTATTCACTTTCCTGTACTTTTTTTTTCCTCTTGATGGTTAATCAAGTATCCAAATCAAGTGGGCTACATTATCAACAGTTAATTTTTGATAGGTTAATCAAGGTGAATCCCATAAACCTGGTCAGACCTTCGCTTTGTTTTTAACATACACGTTTGAAATTAAAATTAAAAAAACACCATACCGGTAGATTAGTTTGCATTGCTAGAATGGAGACACTTGTATTGTACTATGTACTTATGTGAATCACTGATAGGGTGGATTGAACCAATTTGTTTAATTTCTCATGTCCTCTTGCGCATCTTTTGACACGTCAATCAGTCCCGTGTATAAACAAACATCTCCGTAAACCGCTCAGTGGTTTATTCCAAGTATTTTAGACGAAAGACCGTTTTCCCCACATATTTACTATTCAATTTGTACATTATTATGACGTGTGTGTGTATTATGACACACTCACACACAATGTCATAGAACAAACACATACTCAATTGTATACTGTACAGTATTATGATGATAGCGCTGTTGCGCACTATGTATACATATCATGAAATCCATAAAACCATCTTAATAGTTCCGTGTCTATTTCTGTGCCTCTTCCAGCGATGAACAATGACCATAGTTGACAGGTCCTCAGAGAAGTCTGACCTTGAGTCAGTCGGGGTCAAGCGCGCCGCCTTCACCAGTGGAGACGTGGGGATGGATGGCAGCTGTTCCAGCAGCTGGGGAGTCGGCCCCGCCATGCCCGACGACTCCCCCAGGGGCAAGGCCACGGTGGGCTGCCTTGGCCCCACGCCGGGGGCCACGGTCTTCAGCAACACCCCCCACTCCATGGAGCGGCCCAAGGAGCCGGGTAAGCACTCGGTGGGCCCGGCAGTACAGACAGCCGTGCATCTCAACTAAATATGTCTACGTTGATGTTGAGTTCCATCACGCCTCTTTCACCAGATCAGTCTGTTATCAGCAGTTGGCGTGCTGGGCGCTCTCTAATGCTTCATGTGCGGCTTTCTGTTCATGTTTTGGCTGCCTGTGTTTTGAAGTTGTGACAGTGAAGTGGGCTATTAATCCTGCTATTTTTGGTACAGCATTATAGATGCACAAGGAACAGACATGCTGAGGCTAGTAGGCTAGCATGGCATTCCTCTTTTAGACAAAACATTAAATAAAGCCAGATTGAGTGATGCACTTGGGCTTCTGATACGCAGGACTTATGCAGTGTTGTTATGTAGCCGGGCTTTAGCCCATAGTAACTGGCTGAGCCTGTTATCTCATTACTACTCCCAGGCTGACCCTGTTATGTAACCCAGCGGAGCCTTGATCGGAGGACATAGATCAATTGCCCACATGACCTGAAAGGAGTTTTGATTCTACACTTTCACTCTCCCCCGAGGTGGTTGTGTAGTAGGTGATATTAGGGGACGAACATAAGGACTTTTAGGGGGGAACGATGAGGAAATACCCTTTCCCCCCCAATGGATCTACCTGTTCATGGATTAGGCAGTGTTATACCACAGTCTACTTGTAAAACATGCATGACAATGTATGGGAATAATTGGACTTCACTTCATCTGAGTGGAAGCCACATGTTATTCCAACAGTTGTTGCTGCTGTTAGGCCATCAACAAGGCTACATTCACGCGTTGCTTTATTTGCCTGTAAAGTGACGGTTCTGACAATGGCGCGTGTGTCTGTTGGTGGTTGTTGTGGGCGCGTGCAGTGGTGATGGCCAGCGGGGATGGCATCGCCCTGCCTCAGAAGGTCCTCTTCCCCCCTGAGCGGCTCAGCCTGCGGTGGAGCCAGGTGCAGCGTATCGGTGCGGGCCTCCAGAACATGGGCAACACCTGTTTCCTCAACGCGGCGCTGCAGTGTCTCTCCTACACCCCGCCGCTGGCCAACTACATGCTGACACGAGAGCACTCCAAAACATGTAAGTCGCCACGCTCACAGGCCCCCAGTAGGGACCGGAGTGATGCCAACAAAAGCGTGATAAGAGATGTACTTTATTAATCCCAGACTGGAAAGTTGGCTTCATTTATCAACTGATTTATGAAATTGTTATGCCTCTGCTATATCTAGAGACATGTTTACTACTGTCATTCATTCATTCATTCGATTTTTATACTCATATACTAATGCTTGTTCCTGTGGCAGGTCATGAACCCGGGTTCTGTATGATGTGCACCATGCAAAACCACATCATTCAGGCTTTTGCCAATTCTGGAAACGTCATCAAGCCCCTTGGTGTCCTCAACGAGCTTAAAAGTAAGCGGCTGTTGGTTGTTTTGCAACACATTTATTAATAATTAACATTTAAGAACAGAATAGATAGAACAACCACTTTTTAGAAAGTTGCTGTCATAACAATCTTCATAGAAATTCGAAATCACGACATGTATCCAAATACATGTTGATAGTTATCTTTAAAGTTGGCATATCTTTAATGTTGTGTGCTGTTTTCAGGGATTGCAAAGCACTTCCGCTATGGAAGCCAGGAGGATGCCCATGAGTTCCTGCGGTACACAGTGGATGCTATGCAAAAGTCCTGCCTGCCTGGAACCAAGTACGTACTAGCCCTGAAGACGCCATCACCGGTGTGTCCTGTGTGTCTACCTACCCAGGAGACAGGCTTCCAAACGAAACCGCCGGACAGCACTACTCCTCTCTATAGAGCCATCGTTTGGTCAATATTCTACACAATCAACGAATTACAAAGTACCTTGCCCCTAACTAAAATGCAATTCAACTAGATACGTCACATATCCAAATTTCCCCAATGGATATGACATTAAAATCGCTGCTTAGAAGTGTATCCTGCTAGCTCTACAACAGGAAAAAGCAGGTCAAAAACTTCATGACCAGCCGAGCTCCGGTGTGGGTGTAACGCACCTGGACTGTATAAAATACAGATACAGATTGATACAAAATACAGAGTAACTTTCGATATGTGTAAATTAATGGCAACTATCGTGGACATCTTTAAAAAAAAAAAGTGCCTTTGGGCAGTGTATTCATATATAATTTTGTGGTATTTCTTGCATCCCTACTCTGCACAACTTTGCCCAAAAGTGAAGCATTCAAGTTAACTCTGATAAGTTAGTCTCACACTTTCTCAAATTTGTAAATTAAATGAAAATCAATCTTGTTGTTGAAAACACAGCATTCCAAGACTGTACTTAAAAAAAAAAATATATATAACAACACATTACATAGTCATATTTAAAAATCTAGTCAGCTTTTAGCACTGATTTAATGTAGGGCCCTATGTAATCTGTGTTATAGCTTTTATAAATTCTCAATTCCGTGATTCCGAAACTATAGGGCCCTACCTGCTGCCATCAGTCTGTCGCTGGCCCGTGCCCTGTCAAAAAATACACTTGCCACCGGGCCTAACAACTTTTCTGGGGGAAACCCTGCATATGTTTTACGTGTTTTTGAATCTGCCCATATTAAAACATATTAGATCCTCACATATGAGGGCATATTCTTAATTCTGTCCCAAACAGTTTGTTAAACAATTACTCTCCCACCGTATAACTCATCCTCTTCCTTCTCTTAATGTTTAATAATCTGTTACTGCCTAATGTGAAGTAAGACATTCAAATATACCTTTGCCAAATGGAATTAACAGGTTAATTTTCTCCCAGGTACTCCCAGGTTTGTAGTTGTGCCTTAATGATACTGGGGCATGCTAATGTTATTCATTTCTTCCAGGCTGGACAGGCAAACGCAGGCAACCAGTTTCGTTCATCAAGTCTTTGGAGGGTACTTAAGGTCCAGAGGTGAGTTGTTGGCTTTGAATAATTTTCTTAAATTATTATTAAATTAGCAGGTCTCCACCAGAAGGTTGTCGGTTGCTTTTGGCCTAGGTTGCAGAGGCTAGTATCAGTGTACTGCTGAGCCTGGTTCTAACCATAGCAGTGAACACGGTGGCCGTCTCAAATAATGTCTAGTAAATATATTAAAAGCATTCACATAGATAGACTATAAATATATATGTATATATATATTTTTTATGATAGAATATTTAGCTTGAAGTCATTGGCACCCATGCACTAACAGCACACCCCGGCCTTTTCTTTCCTCAACAGTGAAATGTTTAAACTGCAAAGCAGTCTCTGACACGTTTGACCCTTTCTTGGACGTTACTCTGGAGATCAAGGTATGCTGTTGTTCTCTACAACCCATGCGACGTATGTGTATTGTATCCGTTGGGGACAGTTGTATTTGTATTGACATGTATTCTCTCCCTGCAGACTGCTCCCAGCGTGGGCAAGGCCCTAGAGCAGTTTGTCAAGCCAGAACAGCTGGAAGGGGAGAATGCCTACAAATGCACCAAGTAAGCAGCCAAACAGTCCTTCCATCAACTCTTCCGATCTTTTCCTCTTTTAAGGGGCTGAGACGGACGTCTGGTCTTAATGTGAACTTGACATGTCTGTCTTTCAGGTGCAAGAAGATGGTCACAGCCTCTAAGAGATTCACCATTCACCGCAGCTCCAACGTGCTCACCATCTCACTCAAGCGCTTCGCCAACTTCAGCGGGGGCAAACTCACCAAGGTGGGCGCCCATAGCAAAGTCCCACATCTGGCTCTCGATGAGGTGGTGTTTGACTGCAGTCTATATGGCTTGAACTCCAGTGTTGAGTGTTTTTAAGTGTTTGTGTTTCTTCTTGTTCTTCAGGACGTGAGGTACCCGGAGTACCTAGACCTGCGTCCCTTCATGTCCCAGAGCCAGGGCGAGCCGCAGGTTTACGGTCTGTACGCTGTGCTGGTCCACTCTGGCTTCAGCTGCCACGCCGGACACTACTTCTGCTACATTAAGGTATTGAGACACATTCCTTCAGCTTTTACACTCACATTCTGTCTGCTAAGCACTCAACACACTGTGAGGGATGCCTACATTGATCAGGTTGGAAAGCTGAGCAATGTGTTTAAATGTTTAATTGTCAAAGTTGACTTGAAAGGTTTAGCTCCAAGTTATGAAATGCCCTTAAGTTGAGGTTCATACATAGTGACAAAAGTCTTTTGTTTTTGGCCAAATACCAAGGCGACAATTTTCTGAATGTGTGTTGTTAAGAATTTGTGTCTAATGTCACTGTTGATCGTTGTCTTTGGAGTGGAGAATGTGCAGTCCCACCTGCGTATATACACTGTACTGCAGCTGACCTGACCACCCTGCTCTCTCCTGTCCTCGCAGGCTAGCAACGGTCAATGGTATCAGATGAACGACTCCTCCGTGTCCATCAGTGACATCAGGTCGGTGCTGAACCAGCAGGCCTACATCCTGTTCTACGTCAAGTGAGTAAAAGCCTGGCTCACTGGCCACTTACAGAGACAGAAGGTTAAATTGTTGGGTTAAGTTGAAAAATGTCAGAATCGAATATTTAATGTAGGCCTATATCAGACATTATCAGGGCAGCCGTCACTTTTGTTCAAAATCTGATTTCCTTGAGTCTTTTCTCCACGGACCAAATGGTTCTAGAGGGGACATACGGTGGTCGATTGAGCCACGGGTGGATGGGTTAGCCAGTATAGGTTCAACATAAATGTCGACCGTGGTCCTTACCGAGTGTCCGTGGTTGTCGTCTGTGCTCACCAGGTCAAGCGACGCGAAGAACGGAGGGGACTACGGTCACACGAACCACAACCTGGGTAACCCCGGCCAGTCGTCCCCCCGCCCCGTGGCCATACCGCGCATCAACACCGGCCCCCGGCACTCGTCCGCAGGCTTCATTGGCCCACAGCTGCCGCCACACATGACCAAGGTACTGCCGACCGCTTCTTATGTAGTGTTGATCAGAATGTGTGAATATCGTGAACACGTGTCACGTATAATACGTGATCTTATTTGTGCTTCTCAGAACTCCCTCCACCTCAATGGCAATGGATCCCTGAGGGAGTACCCGTCGAGCTCTAAGCCAATCACCAGCAGCGGTGGCATGGGAAAACCCGCACACTGCCCTTCCTCCTCCTCCTCCTCCTCCTCTTCGATGTCCTCCCACACGCTCAGCCGGCCCACGGTGATCCCTGACTCGGACAAGAGGCAGAAGCTCTCCTTTTTCATCGGCCAAGGCAAACAGGCCCGCCCCTCCTCGTCCATCTACGGCCAGCCGTCCTCCTCGTCCTCCTCCTCTTCGGCGCAGTCTACCTCAGACGCCCCCCGCTCGGACCTCCACTTCGTCCCGCGGCAGCTCCACCACGTCAACGGCTTGTCGTCGGGCAACTGCGACCACCAGCGGCATGGCCCCGGCAACGGGGCGGCGTCTTTCCTCGTGCCCTATGAACATGAGTCGTCCGAGGAGTCGGACCAGGAGGTCGCCGCGGCCGCGCTGGAGAACGGCAGCACAGCGGCTAAAGCCCGCCTCAACGGGAGGAACGGCACGGGGCATGCCGTCTACGGGCCGGCGCCACGGCCCACCAACTGCGAGGCCGGGGGGCTGCACCACAACGGCCAGACCAATGGCGTGTCCAAACCCGGCCACAACGGGCATCACAACGGACACCACAAGGTCAACGGAAATGCCGCCGCTCCACATATGGTAGCGTGGGCTTGCTTTTAATGGCTGATGTTTAGTGATAATCTCATAGGTCACATGACTTCCTGTGTATTTATGTGTGATTATAACGAGAATGGAATTGTGAAATGTATCATGTTTTGTGTATTTTAGACCAAAGCCGTGAATGGCGGTAGTTCATCCCATGTGACCACCAACGGCTCGACGTCTGACCACAGTCAGTCAAGGTGAGATTACCCCCAACCCCTTCCATTACGACCACTGGATTCAGTAATGTTATCCGACTGTCTAACTGTCGTTGTTTTTCACTTGATTCTCCAGCCAAGAGACTCATAGTGCTGCCCCTGCCACCACCACCACCCAGGCAAACTCTTCTCAGACCGCACCGGCTGCCTGTGAAAACGAGCCCCTCGCGCCTCTGGACCCCATGCCCAAACACACAGCAGCCTCTGATGCTGGCCCTCCGTCTGCAGCCCCTGATGCCCAGAGCCACTCTTTGGCTCCCAGATCCTTTGCTGCTTCCTCCTCCCTCTCCTCCTCGTCCTTTTCCTCCTCCTCCTCCTCCTCCTCCACACACCAGGAGACACTACCGTCTGAGGTCTCTGCCCCTCCTCCTCCTCCAGCCACCCTGGGGCCCTCTGCGACCCCACACAGAGTGAATGGCGGAGGGGAGAAGGAGCAGCAGCAGCCGGGACCACCGCCGCCCAACGGCCAGGCCCGGAGCCCCAGTAGGAGACCCGAGAGCAGGGAGGAGCAGAACCCAGCCAAGGCCGGATCCAGAGGAGAGGAGAGGGAGAGGCGTTGTTCCCGGGACAGGGAGCGGGACCGGAGGTACTCGTTGGACCGGGACGCGCGAGACCGGGAACGACGTGCCCGCAGCCGGGAGAGAGACTCGGACGGCGACCGCCACCGCTACAAACGGGATCACCGCTACCTTCACCACCACCATCATCGGTCTTACCGGGAGCGCTCGCCGGTGCGAGACCGCCACTACCGGGAGCGGGACTGGGAGTGCGAGCGGCGGTGGGAGCGCACGGTGCACCACCCCCGGGAGCAGGACCGCGACCGCTGCTCGCACCACTACCACCGCCACCACTCCAGGGGAGGGGAGTGGGACAGGAGGGGCCGCGAGGAGCTGCCCCGCGGCGCCCCACACCGGAGGAGCAGAGAGGAGAAGAGCCCCTGCCGGGAGAGGGAACAGGACATCGTAGCGGAGGCCTCCACCAAGACCAGGGCTTCTCCGACGCCATCTTCCCTCTCTCCTCTCAGCCGGGCCCCCAGCAGGGAGGGCCAGGAGCGTCGGGCTGACACGCCCCCTCTGGGCGAGGACAGCCAGGAGGCGCGGCGTGCGAAGAAACACAAGAAGAGTAAGAAGAAGAAGAAGTCAAAAGACAAAGACAGACACCGTGACAGCGGGTAATCACCCGTTTACCTGTTAATGTTAAGCCATTCTGTTAACACTTGGACAACAACATTAATTTGCTGTTTTGCACGGCTCGATTCCACAACTAAGTTGAGATGAGGACATTTGAGTGTAATGCCATCTCATTTCTCTCATGTTTGTTTCCTGGCCTTATTAATTATGAACTTGTTTGCTGGCCCTCAACAGGAACTCTGAGGTGGAGTCTGACAGGGCCGCCACGGAGGGCAAGTCTGCCAAACACAAGAAGAAGAAGAGGAAGAGGAGGCGCGACAGCGAGGCGGAGCGTGCGTCCGACGGCCAGCGCAAGTCTTGCAGGGTCGGCGGCAGCAGCGGCGAGGAGGCGAGATCCGAGGGCTACCAGCGCCGTTGTCATGGCGACGGTAGCAGCAGCGGCCGTTCGCCAGAGAAACGACAGCGTGTAGATGATGGTGCTGGCGACTCGCTTGACCGACGACTTGGGTCTTCGTCACAACACCTCAACGGACACGCGGGTACGGCTGCCATACTCACCCGAACACACAGTAGTTCCTAACTGTCACACTTGACCAACTTCTTTAGTCCACCTTGTAACCAACTTTTTTTTTTAAATACTGTTTTTGTGTTGATTTTGAACCAAAAAGTTTGAACAGGCAGAGCAGATGGTACATGCTAGCGCTTCTCCTGAGTGTGTGTGGTGGTGGCTGGTTTAACCTGTGGGCCTTGATTGGCCAATGCCCCACAGGTGTACAGCCTCACCCAGCCCCAGAGTCAATCAGTTAGACTCAGACCAGGTGAGGCTGGTCTGAGTCTAACTGACTCAGGGGGTGGCCCCCTCCAACCCCATTGTCCCCACACCTCCCCCAGTGTGACCCGCCAACCCCCCCTTCCCCTCCATCCTGGAGACCGGAGGCCAGGCCAAAGTTCCCTTTGGTCCTGGAAACAAATGATTTACCATTGATTTTCTTCTCTTCTTTCAGACCTGGGAAATACTGTACAAAACTTCTATGATGGGGTGAAAAAAATGAACAGCAAAGGAATGAAATGAAAACCACACCCCCCCCTCCTTTTTTTTTGGACACGGTGCTTAAATCAATGGGAACACACTGTACTTTTACCCGCCGATTCTTTGCCCAAATTCTGTACACTTTGGTTCACATGCTGTCACTAAAGGAATATCTACGATGAGAATTAAAAGATTAATATATACTTGTATAAATGCAAACAAAGGACAAAAAAAACAATAGAATAACCTGGCGCTTACACATTTCAACTGCTGCTCAGTGGACGACTCAGGAATCTATATATATATCTATATACACACACATAACCATGGTAACATCCATCTACTTCAGTCAAACAACACCTATAATACGGGGGAAAACAAACGAACAAACAAGCTAGCAAATACTGATGCATCGCCTCGGATAAACTGCTGTTCCGGCCTGCATTTTTTTTTAAGAAAAGATGTCACCATATCTACATATCTATACTGGCGCCCAAAGGATACCCAGTTTTTTTTTTTTTGATTTGTTTTTGTATTTAATTGAATCGCTGTGGCTACAGACTCATGGATGGAGAGGGTGGTGAGAGGGACAATTGGACGAAGCAGATGAAGGACACCGCCACACGATACCCTGGACACACTTGACAGCAATTCCCTGCTCTTTGTTTGGTTTTTCTCCCTAAAACCGTTTTCTTTTAAAGCTTAAGTTTCCATCGTATTGGATTTTCGTCAGTCGTGGAGGCGTCCTTGTTGTTGTGTTGTTGTTGTCCCATCTCCCTGCCGTGATTTTCTTCCTCTTTCTTTATATTTCAAGCATTCAAAAAAAAGCATAACAAAAAAAATCTTTAATTATATCATGGATGATGGATTTTTTTTCTTTCATTTTGGGTGTTTAATTTTAAAAGTAAAATACAGTTTTGTTTCTTCTAGCACCTCTTGAGAAAGAATACTGTGAATTCAATGTCTGAACTGTACTATCAGTTGTTTTTATACATTACTAGTCCTGTATCAGGATTATCAATAGGGTCTCTTTTTGTTGATGTCGTTGCTTGGTTTGTTTTTAGAATAACCACACCATCATGTATTCCACATTCTATAGACGCAAGTCACCTATAGGTATGTTTTTCGATTTGATTTTTTCTGACTTTTTTTTGTTTACTCGGAAAAAAAAAAAGTCATGGTAATGTCATACCCTACTTTCAACAATAGCATGTCAAGATTTATACATTGTACATGGTATATAAAAATGCCTTAAAATACATTTGTTAATATCAGAAATTGTAACGGTCTCTCTCTCTCTGACTTTGTCTCCAAAATGAAAGTGAAAGTGCTGGCTCATGGCAACAGTTTCAAAGTGCTCTTGGCTCCATTTGTGCCGCAGCTTAAATTTAAGCCCCCCATTTGGACAATTAAATTGACGCTATTTGGTATGCAAAACTTGAGTAACCTCTTCATTGTGGTCTTTCTGTAGAAGTTCTTGTTAGACACGCATACAATAACTATAGTTGCGGTTTCAATTAGAAGAAATAATGATTCTCTAATTGTCCAGAATGAATACAGGTCCGATAAATGGCTGAATTAGTCTACTTTTGAATTTTGTAGCATCAGAAACAACCTGTAGTATCTTTACATTGGCGCAACCTCAGGTGTAACAATGACAACGCGCATCATTGTCTGTTCTACATTTGTATATATTATAGATGTTTATTATGCTTGTAATGGCTACAGACCACATACATGTTTACCATCCTCTCCATGGCACACAGTGCACGGCGCTTTTAAAGACCACCACTGGGTTTGGTTCATGGATGACGATATGATTGGACGCTTGATTGATTGTGGACCACCACGGCTCCTGGTTTTCTCTGATCCAGAAGGTTATTTATGAGTGTAAACTTAAGCCATCAAACAAAACCAGAAATAGAACAAAGGGGGACTGGCTACAACCATGACTCTTGTGCTACATAATCACAAACAAAAAATGCAAACTACCATATGTACATTATATAAACAACAAATGTAAATGGAAAGAAAAACTAAACGTTTTTGTTAATATTTAGATTAAATAAATACTGAAAGGACATTTACTTTGTGGGTGTTCAGTACATGAAATAAACTTCAAATGACTGTACAGAAATATATATGGTGTTATAGCTTTTCTTTTATTTTGAAGTAAACCCACTTTAGAGAAACGGTTCACATATATCATAGATTTTATTTTCCAGCCCTGGTTCAGTTCCATTGGGTTTTGAGGAAGTAAGTACGGAAACTTGTCTTGCATCAAAAGTAAAGTATTAATTCTGTATCTCGACGCAAACTCAAACTCGGACCTATGATTAATCCCAGACTGGAAAGTTGGTTTCATTTATCAACTGATTTATGAAATTGTTATGCCTCTGCTATATCTAGAGACATGTTTACTACTGTCATTCATTCATTCATTCATTCATTTGATTTTAATACTCTGCCTGTTCCTGTGGCAGGTCATGAACCCGGGTTCTCTATGATGTGCACCATGCAAAACCACATCATTCAGGCTTTTGCCAATTCTGGAAACGTCATCAAGCCCCTTGGTGTCCTCAACGAGCTTAAAAGTAAGCGGCTGTTGGTTGTTTTGCAACACATTTATTAATAATTTAAAAACAAGAAGGATTCTGTTCTAGTCTGACTGGAGATGCGCCGCCCAAACCTGTGACAATGAGCTAAATAATTCCAATTATATATAACTGCTGCGGTGATGTTGACGCAATGAGTCTAGAATATGCATTACATTTATATATTGTAAAATAACCAAGACCAAGCTGTTTAACTGTAGCCAACCAACTGTCAAGTGACAATAATGTTTGTCAGTTGTCATGTTAGTGAGGGCTGTGTCTTCGTGAAGAAGGTTGAAGAATGTAGCAAAGAGTGAAACCCTGCAACCAATCTGTGAGAACAGAAAAACACCATTATAAAGTGCACATCAGGGGCGTAGCCACGGGTGTGCCAGGGTGTGCCGGTGCCACCCAATCAGGCAGCTGGCACACCCAAAAAAATCGGGGGGGGGGAAAAAACCATGCAGAATTAATTTTTGCTATATAGACTTCCTAAATTGTTTTGTTCGAAACATATGCTGTTATTATGGTCTAATTATAATAAATGCTAATATTAAAATAAGTTCTAACTCATTTCCGTCAAAAAAAACATCCACCGCCACACTTGTCGTGTAAGTCCTGCGAGACATCGCGCCAAAATTCTCCGTCCGTAAATGTAAATGTGAACCTCCGCATCCTCCACTGCAAGCAACAATTGAATCCACAGCTGTGAATCCATCATCCATCAATTTCTCCATCAGCGGGCTGAGCTTTAACTGTGACGCGACGTATAGCGCCCCCTATGGGCGAATTGGTACCAAACTTTTTTGGAGACCTGCTTACCGGGAATACATATGTCGTCGGCAAACACACACACACACACACACACACACACACACACACAGTCCCACGAAGCCATTCGGAGAGTTAGTGGTGTTAACAAAACAGTCTAACCTTTATTTATCTCTATATAGAAAACATGGAAGATGCACTAAAACATGAAAATACAAATTATTATATTAAGCTTGTTCATTAATAAACAATTACAAAAAGTAATTGAAAAGTCAAAATGAAAAAGAAAATCGGGTAGTATTGTTACGACAACATCAGTATTAAAGTTTACCAATATAATGATGCATATTATGAATGATTGTAAACAGTTTTGAATGTAAAGTTTGCCAGAAGTTGTACATTTCCAAGCATGAAAAGGCAGGGGGGTAGTTTATATTTTTCATGCCAGCCAGCCAGTCAGTCATGAATTATAATTTATATAATTATAAATGACCACTTCATGCGTGTGTGTCTGTGTGTGTGTGTGTGTGTGTGTGTGTGTGTGTGTGTGTGTATAGCTAGAGATCATTATGTAGTGATAATATTTACTGAACCTATACTGTGCTGGTTAAATTAAAAGTTTAAAGTTAAATGCTGTAAAAAACAGAACAAAAAAAACACTGCTTATGTATTGCTGGTGATGGAGCTCACTGTACTCAAATTATTTGGGTATGTACAGATTTATGTATTAATGTACTGTTGGGCCCCCCCCC
>OOFB01037280.1:6057-30135 GCA_900323305.1 Trachyrincus murrayi
GTATTCTCATTTGGTCTCTTTGGTCAACATGTTTTGGCCAACATGCTTTTGCATCAACACCTGCAAGGATGACGTATTGAATAGTTTTTCCAAGAGAGCAGCAATTCAGAGGAAAATGTTGAGTTTCTCCTGGCTTAAGTATAAAAAAAATACAATTGTTATTCAAACATTTTGACACAGATGTGTACTGAAGGCAGGTTACATATAAATATGTATTTCTGCAGTGGCCAGTGGCCACGGATATTTTAGCTTGTCTTTTCACCTGGAAAAGTTTACCACTGCTGGCCGAGTTTGTGTTTGCTGTTAGCCAATCACACGCTTACAGATTCCCGCCTCCAGCAACATGATTGGTGGAAACAAATATGAAGCAAAAGAAAGTGAAACGCCCCGTTCACCCAGATTTGAGCTAGTCCCCTATCAGACTTAATATTATTAATCTAAAGTAGATTATAGATTATTAATCTAAAGTCTGAGACTACTAAACATGTAATGATATATTTGCAAATACATAATACCACAGTACATAGTGGGTAACCTTACTCCTCAGTGGGAGAAGGCAGCACCAGGGGAATTAGCTCAAATGGTAGAGCGCTCGCTTAGCATGTGAGAGGTAGCGGGATCGATGCCCGCATTCTCCATCTCTTTTTGAGTACATTTCTGAGTCAATGGGCTTACCACAGCTATACTGTAAGGACGACTGACTTGTTAGTCACATGTAGCCAGACTTGTACGTGTAAAAGGAAGAACCCAAACAGGACGTCAGCACATAAACAGAAGGGTGTTTACTGTATACGTTAAGTCATATAGTCCAGTGTGGTGGCCGTGCGGTTCAGCCAAGTCTTTCTATTTATGGTGCAGCCGACTAGTTGGCTACGGTTTCACTTCATCGCCTGTCTTGGAGGTTGCTATCACTTACAAGTTGTCCATGTTTGTCGTGTTTTTAATTGAGATACGTGGCTGTGAGATATTTCCCTGAATATTTTTGTGTTTGTGTTTGTCTCAACTCAACCGGATGTCTGTATTTATCTTTGTGGGAGGAAAGTGCCTGTTTTAGTCATCACTTCAAATCACTTTCACATTAATATGACACATTGGCTGTTGTATTGGTGTGTGTGTGTGTGTGTGTGTGTATACGTGTGTGCGCGCGTGTGTGAAAGTGAAACCCTCCACCCGGGCAGCTTCCCCGAGAATACCACCTGTGTTGACGTCTAACTCACCCACCAGACACTTGTCACCACCAACAGTCACCCCTCACCCAACACAGAACGGTAATCCTATACACTGAATATGCAAATAAATATCTATATTGCTTTGATTTAAACAACTTGGGTAGCTTGTATTGTGTGTCTCTTAACTGCAGGAAGCTTACTAAGTGTAGTTGTGTCTGGGATCCTGAGCGTGCTGCTGCTGGTCTGCCTCATCCTGTCATTCACGATATACAGACACAGACAGAGAAAGGCACAAGGTCACAGTTACTACTACTTGTTTTGCATTAAAATACAGAATATAACATTCGAAATGCTACAATAATAGCCTACATCATATAATATCGGTGATATGTGTGTGTGTGTGTGTGTGTGTGTGTGTGTGTGTGTGTGTGTGTGTGTGTGTGTGTGTGTGTGTGTGTGTGTGTGTGTGTGTGTGTGTGTGTGTGTGTGTGCTTTACAGCGGAAACCGGGCAGACGACGCCGTCTAGTGGCAACAGAAAGGTATGGGGCAAGCCAAACAGAACAGGTTTTACTCAGGTGTTTGGGTGTTTCGGATTGTCAACATAAAATCCTCTCTCTTCGACAGATACACGAGCGCCCTCCAGCGTCAGATTTGGGGGAGGATGTGGCTTCGGCTTATTCCACTCTGACTTTACCTTCATTAGAAACAGACTCCGTCCACTACGCCAGTGTGAGGCACCCCGTCTCTGCTCCGTCTGCACCTCGTCCACCCTCTTCATTCTGCATCTATTCAGCTGTCAATGTAATGGAAAGTAATAGGCCTAGGCCTACTTAAGGGTTGCGGGTACAGAAGTCAAACCCCCAACACCAGAAAAAACGCGGTTCTTTACTGTCAACAATAAAGGACTAAGAGCTCAGCTGGGTAGCCTACAGTTATTTGACACTGTAGGCCTATAGAGTCTAGTAAAAAAAAATACAAAATTACGTAATTTACTCTATAAAACATTTTCCACCGTTACTTTCATTTCACACATCGTGTGTGACATAAAGCCAATACATACCTTTTTTTTTGTATATGTACAGACGGTAAGTCAAAGATAGACATTTGACCTGACCAATGAGCGCGCAGGGCGGGGTATCTCCGGTGGAGGCTGCCTGTCGCCTGACCGGATGATGACAGAACTTACTTACTCTCCAGTAGTTTGGAGTTTTACAATCAATCAATCATATATCGCTTTCGATTAAGAGTAAATCTTATCACAACACTGTGGTGTTAACTGTAATGCTCTCATCAAATTAGTCAACGCATTGAAAAAGGAAAAAGAAAAAGCTGCAACTGGTTGGCCAGGGAAAGGCAAAGCGCAGAGCGTTGCGTTGTCGTCTTGAGACTGAGGTGCGCAGAGCAGAGCCCGCTGGGCCGAGGTGCCGCTATGGGGAACAGGGGAATGGAAGATCTGATTCCTCTCATCAACAAACTCCAAGACGCGTTCAGCTCCATCGGCCAGAGCTGCAACTTGGACCTGCCCCAGATTGCTGTCGTCGGCGGGCAGAGCGCAGGGAAAAGCTCCGTCTTGGAAAACTTTGTGGGCAGGTTGTATATATATTTAATAACTCCTACTCGAGGACTACATAGTAGCCACGAATACAGAATACACGAATTTAGTTTAGTCTATCGCGTGTTTCCACATTGGGTCATTATCGAAGGAAATCGCAAAGTCATGCGTAAAATCTAAACACACTCGATGACTCGTCCCGTCGTCAACTTTCTCTACGAAATTCCGGGAATAACGGAAACCGCCGTGGATAACACTGGGGACGCGTGTTGTTACAATACAGATATAATAGCCGAACCGTGTCATTGTCCTTATGCAACCAATATGAGCTTACTAAGCGGACTGACCGAAAAAACATCCCAGTAAGCATAATTCAAATGCATGTAAGCATACAGAGTCGTGGCTGACTGCAACCGAGCACCAGAACAGCAACTTTTCCAAATCAGAATTGTTGCCAAAAAATGTGCCGTCACTTCTTAATAGGTCATGTCAAACATTTACTAAGCTTATGTCTCTTTGAGAATGACTGACTAGGGTTGTAAATAAGTGCTACAGCCCACATATTACACAGGCTTTCAGGTAAATACACTAAGTGCAAGGTACAGCAAGATTTTGTCATACCTTGATTCTGACTGCTGCAATTTTAAGTCCTATCAAAGCACAAACACCAGAATTTGATGTAAGTGAAGATTTTTAGTAAGTCTACCAGATAGAATGAAAACAATAAAAAAAAAGATGAATAAAAAGCTCAGCCTTTTATTATGGCGGTCTATTGTGCATCCAGTCGAAGCCGTTAGCCAATATAAAATGTGTGTGAGCATGTGAGTAATCACTGAATGTAGTTACACACGAGATGCTTCGACTTCTCCAAAACCCATCTTAGTTTGGTTTAATGCTTTAGTTTCAGTAGCAGCGAGGGTCCATGTCTGGTCTCTTGTTGCGTTGCCTTTGTCCGGGGGTGGGGGGGGTTCTGGGGTAAGACTTGGAGAAGACAGTGGGGGCATTGATAGGCTGCTGCCGGTGATGTCACCAGCTGCAGTGTCTTATGCCCATGACACACTGGGTCCTAGCTGTTGAAACCACCTCCATGAAAGCACACACACACACACACACACACACACACACACACACGCATGCACGCACGCTCACACACACACACACACACACACACACACACACACACACTGGTGTGGTTTGGAGAAACCTACGAGAAAGATGTGTATGGCTCTGTTAGCACGAACACCCCCCCACCCCCCGGAAGCAGAGAGCCACCATTGAGATGGTGGCTGAGATGAGAGTTTTGGTATTCTAGCTGCTCTTCCAGAGAGCCAGTGAGCAAGAGGAAGTAAGCAGGGAGGGGGAACAGTGCAACATCCCTCCCGAGTGCTCAGTCAGCAGCAGACAGCGTAGGATGTGCACTTGTGAGTGAGTGAGAGAGAGAGAGAGAGAGAGAGAGAGAGAGAATCCCGTTGTGGTGCAGACACACACACACACACACATGGGAATTATAGACCCAGGCCCAGACAAACAAATCCACACACACACACACATTGCCCAGGGGGATGCATAGTCAGTGGCCACTGAATGTCCACTGTCAATATCCATTCGAATGAGTGTAATGTTTGTAATCACAGTGACTTAGTAAGATAGAGACAGAAGTCATGCTGCAGTTATATTCAATTCTACATACATGCATTTACGTACACATGTACAGAAACAAGGCATGGGTTGAAAGTGGTAAACATAATGTTTTAATAACTATATGCATAGAACACAACAGAACACAATCATGAGAGTACAAAAATGAGAATAGATGATGAAAACATACAAAGAATACAATCCAAATCGGAAAATAGGTTTGTCTGAAAGGTGTATGCTTATGTTTAGACCCTTTGCTTGTTTATATATAGACAGAAATATAGAAACAGGTAAACATTCCAAATGAAATGAGTCAAAACAAGGCAAAAGGCCAAAATGAAGACTAAAGATCAAAAGATCCATAAATCAGTGAGCAAATGAACAAAAAAGGGTCATGAGTTTGGATTAATATGCACAGGGCAACGCGGCAGTGTGTGTCTTCGTTACACAATCTGCAACCCTACCAGTTGACAACTGGTTCACTGTCAGCTGGCTGGTTGCTCATTGATAAAGCATTAAATGTGAGGCGTTAAAATGGAGGGAGAACACAAACACAAAGACGGAGATAAAGAAGACTTGTTTAAGTGTGTGTGTGTGTGTGTGTGCTGACGTTCTTATGCGTGTGTGTGTGTGTGTGTAGATGTCTGTGTTTGGGTGTGTGGGTTGACGTGTGTGTGTGTGTGTGTGTGTGTGTGTGCTGACGTTTGTGTGTGTTGATGTGTCTATGCATGTGTGTGTGTGTGTGTGTACTGACATTTGTGTGTGTGTGTAATTCATAGTAATAAGTATCTTTCTTTACCACAGGGACTTTTTGCCCAGAGGCTCTGGTATCGTCACCCGCCGCCCCCTCATCCTCCAACTCATTAACAGTAAATCAGGCAAGGACTGATGCACGCACACACACACACACACACACGCACACATACGCGCACGCCCATACACACACGCACTCACACGCAGCCGAGCTCGGAACGCTCTCTCGCCCGGATGTAAATGTCCGGCTCGACTCACACTTGCCACACAACTCACCACGGACGTTGTAGTACATTGACAATATTATACAACTGGCGTCTGTAGTTTATTTGGAGCGTTTTTGTTTGGTTTGTGGGTACATTTCAACAGCTTCAGACACTATGATCACACTGTGATGACACTGAAAACATGGCTGTGCCGATGGAACGTTACTTTGAGACCATTAAATGCAGACAGCTAAATATGACTCATTCGACATGCATCCCTTCCTCTCTCCTCGCTGCTTCCTCCTACCACTGGTCAACCACCACCACAACCGTCTCCTTCCCCCTCATCCGTCCGTCCTTCCTTCCTCTCCCCTTGTCTGCCACGTCCTCCGTTTAGAATATGCCGAGTTCTTGCATTGTAAGAGCCGGAAGTTTGTGGACTTTGAGGAGGTTCGCGCGGAGATTGAGGCGGAGACGGACAGGATCACCGGATCCAATAAGGGCATCTCTCCCGTCCCCATCAACCTGTGTGTCTACTCTCCTAACGGTAACTATTTTGGCAGACACACACAAACACACAAACAAAACATTTGTCTAACCACACATTTGATATAGTGTGGGAAACTAACATCGTGATATAGCCTATTATGATGTGCAAGATCAATGGGCCAAGCATGAAAAACCACGCTACTATCTTCTGTGTTCCTTCTCACGGTTTCTTCCCTGATAATTCGTTTTTCCTTGCCCTTTAGAGGTCGGGGGGTGTCGTATAATGTGGCCTGTGAAGCCGTTTGAGACTGTGTCTGTGATCAAGGGCTGTACTAATAAAGTTGACTTTGACGCACATTGACGTCTCACTTCCTGCGTCTCATGCACCAGTCCTGAACCTGACGCTGATCGACCTGCCGGGGATGACCAAGGTTGCCGTGGGTGACCAGCCGGTAGACATCGAGCACCAGATCAGGGACATGCTGCTGCAGTTCATCACCAAGGAAAGCTGCCTGATCCTGGCCGTGACCCCGGCCAACACTGACCTGGCCAACTCAGACGCCCTGAAGATCGCCAAGGAGGTGGACCCGCAAGGTAAGGTGTGTGTTTATGGTAACGTTCATGGTGAATACGCTACCATGGTAACGGTGAGCTTTGTTTTCAGGCTTGCGGACCATCGGTGTGATCACCAAGCTGGATTTGATGGATGAGGGCACAGATGCTCGGGACATCCTGGAAAACAAGCTCCTCCCGCTTCGCAGGGGTAAGAACACACACATACACACACACATGCAGGGATGCGCACACACACGCGTGCACAGTCTCTCTCTCTCTCACACACACACACACACACACACACACACACACAGACACACACAGAGACACACACACATAGCCACAGACCTTGACAAATGTAGGGTCTGGTTTATGAATCATTGTTTTGCTCGAGTGGTATGCTGTGTCTGTGGAGAGACGTGTGATGCGCTGCCCTCTGCAGGTTACATTGGAGTGGTGAACCGCAGTCAGAAGGACATCGATGGGAGAAAAGACATCTCTGCGGCATTGGCCGCAGAAAGGAAGTTCTTCCTGTCGCACCCCGCCTACAGACACATGGCTGAACACATGGGCACACCACACCTGCAGAAAACCCTCAACCAGGTCAGAATACACACACAGGGGCGGGGCTTCAGGAGGGGCTGGGGGGTGATTGCAGGCCTGGCCCCGAGACACAACCTTTAATTATTGTTTGGACTGCGCGGGCCCTTGGCATGTCACGCGGGCCCTTGACATGTATCCACGTAGGCTATGCAACAGAATTACCACACCTTCAATCAGTGCACTCAATCCGAGTTGGACAACCGATACCGATACAGTTCATTTTTAACAAGTCGGAGCTCCGAGTTGTCTTGAACGCAGCATTAATTGCCGTCATCAACAATCACTTGTCAACAGTGCAGAACAAGTGCCTGTTCGGAAAGGGCCGTTTGCTTGGCCTCCGGCTTGCAGCTTTTCTCGAGAACCGCTCATCCAACTTGACACTAGACACTGCGCTTCCTTGGGTCCTCAGCGATACACCCGCTAAGCGTGAAGTGTGATGGACAGACATACATACGTGCATATATTTGATATTTTTGTTCACGAGTAGCTACACTACACACTACAAAAGAACGAAGAAGAAGAACATAGGAAATGCAGTTGAAGTGAAAGGATGTCAACCACAGAGCTGGGTCTTGATCTTGTCTTCACTACAACTCAACATGGTTCCCCCCTGCAGCAACTCACCAACCACATCAGGGACACCCTGCCCGCGCTGCGCAGTAAGATGCAGAGCCAGCTGCTGTCGCTGGAGAAGGAGGTGGAGGAACACAAGAACTTCCGCCCGGACGACCCCAACCGCAAGACCAAGGCCCTGCTGCAGTCAGTACACACACACACACACACATGCACACGCACGCACACGCACACACACACACACACACATATATATAAACACACACACACGCGCACACATGCATTCATGCTGTTTGCGGGTGCATGAAGGATGGTGCAGCAGTTTGGTGTGGACTTTGAGAAGTGCATCGAGGGATCGGGGGACCAGGTGGACACCTCTAACCTGTCTGGCGGAGCCAAAATCAACCGCATCTTCCATGAGCGCTTCCCCTACGAGTTGGTCAGGGTGAGTCCAGCTATGAACCGGAAAACCTCTTCCACAGTGGCCGCCGCGCGTGAACCACGCGGGCCGGTGTGAGCGGTTCGTCCTGCGTCATTCGTCGCGTCATCTACGGGTTTTGCCGTCGGCTCGTGCACTTCACACACGGCCGCCACACAATGAGGTTTCAAGCCTTCTACGACAAGAGGAAATGCGGTAAATGTTGCTATTGTGTTGTGTACAGCGCAAAGAACAAATGTGCCTGATGTTGTTTATGTGTGTGTGTGTGTGTGTGTGTGTGTGTGTGTGTGCGCGTGCATGTCTCAGATGGAGTTTGACGAGAAGGAGCTGAGGAAAGAGATCAGTTACGCCATCAAAAACATCCACGGAGTCAGGCAAGTCGACGCACAACCCCGGACACACACACACACACACACACTTTGGCCCTCTCTCTCTGTATGTCTGTCAGCCTGTTCTGACTGTTTGCCTTCCCCCTTCCTGCCAACAGGGGCGTAGCCAGGAATTGAGGGCCCCATGAAAGGAAAGCTGTATGGCCCCCCCCCAACATGTTTTCTCTTTTCATCACAGTAGATCAAATAATTTTCACATAGTTTTATTTAAACTGTTAAGGGAAAATAGCCTTCCTTCATGACCTACTGATAAATCATATATGTTTGAGATTCCAGGATCCTCTAAATTCTAGGGCCCTCTCCCTCTCAGGGCCCCATCAGTCCTCATCACTTTTCACCCCTTTACCGATGCCGCTGCCTGCCGATACGCACACCTTCATACAGATGTAGAAGTTCCTGTGTGTGGCGTCTGTGTCTGGTTATGTTTAATATGTTTTGCTGTTATCTTTGTCCCCCTGATGTGCTCTGTTGCGGACGTACTGGACTGCAGATCCTGCTGAGGAATTGCCGTCTCTTTCAGCGTCTGTCCATGTCTCTCATCATCCCTGTGTTCTGTGTGTTTTACTCTGCTGTCTACTCGTCTGTCCCTCATCTCTTGCTGTGTGTGTCTCCACGTGTGTGTGTGTGTGTGTGTGTGTGTCTGTACGTGTGTCCTTCATCTGTGTGTCTGTCCGTCCTGCAGGACAGGCCTGTTCACCCCAGACCTGGCGTTTGAGGCTATAGTGAAAAAGCAGATCATTAAGCTGAAAGAGCCGTGTCTGAAATGCATCGACCTGGTCATCCAGGAGCTCATCAATACTATCAGGCAGTGCACCAACAAGGTATAGCGGCTGCATGGACGCCAGCCGGGACGCCACCACCGCACAGCACGCCCTGGGACACGCAGTATACGCTGAATTGTTTTACACACATTATATACAGACAAGACCACACACACGTGCACACACTAGGGGCGTTCCTGTCAAATAAACCATACCCTACGGGATGACACGCGTGGTCCGGGACAATTTAAATACGGCACGGCAGAGAAAATAAAGACGCCTGATTTATTATTAAGAGTGATACTTATATTATATGCACAGCAAGTAACAATGACAATGATCGATAACGTCAGTGATCGTGGGGCGTAGTGATCGCTGGTCAGTAGAGAACATAAAGGTAGAGAACGGCGAGCGGAGAGATTCGAGCAGTTGTTAGGTCCTCCAGCGTCGTTTAAGTCCGGGAACATTTAGGATTCCACGTGGACAACTGCGGTGGCAAAGAAAAAGTTATCGACAAATCAGCAGCCGTCCTCGATGCACATTATTTATACGCCTGCTAGCGGGAGCACATCAAACACGTTGAGCCGTTTGGATGGCAACAACGTCCAAATATGTAGCGCTATCTGGTTTATGGTGTAATGTTTGTTTCGCATTTTCGTAAAGGAAAGATATAAAATAGTATATATATAAATGTGGAGTGTGTGTGGTTGGTCGTGTGCACCCACCCGTGCGAGGGCTAGAACGACACCCCCAACTCAGCTCCGCCTATTTTCGCAGGACATTGACAGCGCTAATTAAAGGCGGGAAATGCCTACATTGTTAGGTGGTAAGGTAGGATATAATAATAATACATAATAAAATAATAATAAATACTTCATATATTGTATGTAATATATACAGACAGAACACCCCGTTATATTTCACATTGGGGCTATCATGACTGATTTCCTTTGCGTCTAGCGAAGCTGGGTTTGGAGGCGGTTTCCGCGTTTGGTTCGTTTAAGAGACATTTAATATATTTGGTTTGTCTCGGACAGACACAATTATATCCGCCATGAAGAATTCACTGTCTTTCACGGTGCATTTTCAACAAGCTATTTTGTTTAGCAAGCGAATATCGTCAAACTAAAATCACAGCGGTGCGCTTCTATCTAAACCTTCATTAACCTTTTTAATCGGGCCTTTATAGTTATAAGAACGAACGAATAATAACGAATCAACCTGTTGAGAACTCCATACTCTGCGTGCATGGCGATGCGTCTCAGACACAAGAACGCACAGTTATTGTAGGCGTATTTAGTGTTAGGCCTATATTGTAGTAATATAATAGGCCTATATAAAGACGGAACACGGTTATATTTCACATGACTGATTTCCTTCTGCGGACCGCAGGCTTCGCCGTCACCTTCGCGGGCGGGCATTTAATCTCCAGTCTTTTATATCTCGTGCGGTGGGGGCTCTGTTCTTTTTTTTCCTCAAGGCTGTCCCCTTGTGTCTATTTCCTGTGAATGGTTTATCGCACACTAGCAGTGTATCCGTGGTTAGTGGCTGGTTTGAGCAGCCTCACCTGGCCCCAGTCAGACAGTCAAGGCCCACATGTTAAACCAGCCACCACCACACACACTCAAGAGAAAGTGCCGTGTGAACCGAACCATTACACCCCTAACACACACACACACACACACACACACACACACACACACACAGTTGGATGGCAATGAACAAGTGGCTGAATTGTGGTTTGTGAGTTTAACGTGTGTCTTTTGTGAAGCGAGAGTTAATTTAAGGACAAGTTGCAGGTTGACCAATAGTGGTCAACCTTTTAAATGAATCCTTAATCCTTATTTCTGAGAAGGAACTTGCATATTGTCTGTGGTAAAAATGGAAACTAACTGAACTAAATGTCTTCCTTAGTGCCACTATATTGCTGCATCTGCCTGTTTCATTAGCATTTCATTCATTTCAAACATGTACTTCGCTCCTCCATTCGCTCCCTCCTTCCACTTCTCTTAACTTCCACTTTGGCTTTAAATTGCGCCCTCCACTTTGTCCTCCTACACCTCCCATTAAAACTCCAACTCCCACAATGCCTCACTGCAGGACAGGCCTGTTCACCCCAGACCTGGCGTTTGAGGCCATAGTGAAAAAGCAGATCATTAAGCTGAAAGACCCGTGTCTGAAATGTGTCGACCTCGTCGTCTCCGAGCTTGCGACGCTGATCATGAAGTGCACGGATCAGGTAAACAGGCCAAGCAGAACCAAATGCAGATGCAGAAAATGAAATACATTTTTGTAGTTTTAATAGCAGAATCAACATCAAAGCACAGGCTGGAGAGATGAGCTAATAGCTAATAGACTGACTGTAAAGAAAGACTACTGAAAACAGACTACTTACTTGCTTGTCCTTGTCTAGTGTTGTTCCCCTATTCTCATCTAATCTTGTGTCACCACTACCCCTCACTGTTAATTTTAATAAAAGGCTTCATTCACACCCTTTTCCAACACCAGCTGCCCTGCCCGGATGTTGTTTCGGTTCTCTGGATTTTCTTTACTGACCAATCCATGGCTGATAAACTGGAGAACCCCCCCCCCCACCCCACCCCGATCCAATAACAGCACTACCAGCACAACAGCAAACTCACGTCGCTGATTGGTTCGTCTTATTTACAATCCCGTACTCTGCCTCACAGCACAGCCATCCCTTACTCACGCTTGAGATTGTCAATGCTGTGACCGCTCAGTGTCAGTGTCTCTCGCTACCTCGTGCTGTCAAGGAGAGCTTGAAAGCATCTCCAGTCAGAGTATGTAGCAATTCCTTTCCCTGTCTCACCTGACACACACACACACACACACACACACAAACCCCTTGTTTGTTCTGCAGTAACATATGATCACCTCTTCATTCCTTTTGTGCGTATCTACTGAATTCTAGTCCTGATCATGACACTCGACCTGGGACTCAGCACAGTACCAACAGATGATTCTTACTTAACATTAGAGGCTCCATGTTGTGTTGTGTCCTAACAAAGCTAACCTAGCTAGCTTTTCTTTCTTTTTTTTAATGATCCAAATTCCTATGTGACATTGTGCTCTTCTCAAGGTTGCATGTCTATGCTGCCCTGCAACCTGTCGCAAAAACCCAGCCATCTGCATGTATTCCTATATGAAATTCCTCCTTCGTATTGTTGTCCTGGTGTAGCTGTCCAAGTGTACCTCCTCCGCTCTGCGTGTAGTCACGTGTCAGGCCCGCTTTATTCTGTCCACCGATACGACGTCGGTACCTGCAGCTGTGCTGTGCGTGTGTCCACAGCTGACCTCCTACCCCAGACTGAGAGAGGAGACGGAGAGAATCGTCACCACACACGTCAGAGACAGAGAGAGTAAAACTAAAGACCAGGCAAGTACCTGAAGCCCCTGGGGTGAATGCAGGGAGCGTGTGGAGTACGAGTGCATATGAAAAATGATGAGTGTGTGTGTGTATGTGCGTGCCCTAACTACAATACGTATACATGTTGGGAAACAGAATGATGAATTGACTATCTGTGAATTGACTAACTATATGTGTGCATTCATTCACGTGTGTGTGTGTGAGTTTATGTTTGGTCACATGACATCGTTGTGTGCACACAGGTGTTGCTGCTGATTGACATTGAGCTCTCCTACATCAACACAAACCATGAGGACTTCATCGGTTTTGCCAAGTAAGTATAAAATAGACTAGACTTTTGTCATTCATGGGACATTTTAGATACTGATTTCCTGGATATGTTGGGATAACATGTTCTATGCCTTTTCCAGTGCACAACAAAGAAGTGCATCAAACGCCACTAAGAAGAGAGTCATGCCTAACCAGGTACTGAATACAAATACATGGCTCACCAGAAATTCCCTCTCCTTTACGTTTTGTTTTTATATTTAATTTAAAGGTACAATAGGCCTAAAACACATTCTGTGCTCTAAAACACATTCTGTCATGTAGACTCCAACTCAAAGGCTACAGGGACTGAGAAATCTCAGTCACAAATCTCTTTTTTTAGCAAGGCTCGCTTTTTGATAGTGGGCGGGGTTTGGGGGGAGAGTAGGGAGAGGGAGGGGGAGTGTTTTTTGTTCAAAGACTGGAGCTAGCTTGAAATCTTGCATGTTGAAATCTTGCATATTGTACCTTTAATCTAAAGACAAATAAAAACTTAATGAGGCTTTTGGTACAATCTGTTACCCTATTATAATAATAATTATTATTATTTTGTACTTTATTTGCCTTGGTTAAAGAAATGTTCCACCGGCACAGCCACATTTTTAGTGTCATCATAGTGTGATCATAGTGTCCCAAGCTGTCGAAATGTACCTACAAACCAAACAAAAACGCTCCGAATAAACTACAGACGGCAGTTGTATAATATTCTCAATTTACTACATGGTGCATTAAGTCGAGCCGGACATTACGGGAACGTGTTTACATCCGGGCGAGAGAGCGCTCCGAGAGGCAGATACAAGCTCGGCTACTTTTGTTTAGAGTTTCGTATTTTATATTTCTCGACCTGTGGGCTATGTGGATAACATCATGCCGTCATACGGGATATCGATTTGCTAACGCGGCTGCCATCACATTTCACACGTTTAACTATTGAGCGTTGTAAAACAGTGGTCAGTTGTAACGGAGCCCAACATATGCATGTCCGTATTTCATTTCAATAATAATAAAGTCTTTAAAACACATTTGCTGACCTTCTTCAATCCTGGCCTACTATAATATATCTATGGTCTGTATACAGTTGAGATTGTGCCAGGTCCCGCTTCCACATCAGCCGGTGGGTTTGTATCGTATCATGGACTGGTCTGTACCGTCTTCTGTAGCTGCCGCAGACATTGTAATCCTCGTCTTCACGGTATAAATGCCAGACCGTAATCTTCGTGAGCCTGCTGTGGTTCGGTTTTGCTAATATTACATGAGTAAACTCTGTCAATGGTAGTTTAGTAACAGCAATACTGCATAAATAAACATCGCCATAAACCTATTTGCAAACTTCCATGCTGCATGTAGGATATACAGGCATTGCTACTTTATTCATTGAATGAGACGCTGAAAGTGCACGAGTAAACTCTAACAATTAGTGGTTTAGTAATGGTAATACTGCATGAATAAACATAGCCGTAGAACAATTTGTCAAACATCCATGCAGCGATACTTTATTACTTGAATGAGAGACTCTGAACACACTGTTGCACATTTGCCTGCTGCCGTCTCTGCTGTAAGATTTCCTCTTCTGTGTATTCTGGCTCAAATAAATATCCGTCATTCCTTACACCCGGTAAAACTTTGCTGAAGTTAGGCCTCATTTGATCCGTAGACTGGTATTCATTGCTGGCAGCCATTGTAAAATCTTGTGTAGCTCTTCCCATGAAAAATCCATTTGCCGGGACTATTTTCATTCCGGGGAATGAAAATAGCCGTATTTTGATGCACAGAGCGCATTTCTAAGCTTTTGTTAGGCAACTTGGAGACCATTAAAATAATATGTAATAAACATTTCTTTAATGCATTCGTATTTTAGCATTTTTCATTTTAGTCATTTAGTTTTTTTCGA
Organism: Trachyrincus murrayi; assembly: GCA_900323305.1. NCBI lineage: Eukaryota > Metazoa > Chordata > Actinopteri > Gadiformes > Macrouridae > Trachyrincus > Trachyrincus murrayi. Next base: position 20,771 of record OOFB01037280.1, read on the forward strand.
ACCCTAACCCATTTTCTTTCAGATAAATGTCATTAATGAGTAGGTAGGAGTTAGGTATCTTGCTCAGGATGCCTACAGGTAGACTATACATGATACCATGTGGATGTGTTTAGCCAATCAGCTGGTCTCCTGTGTGCTCATGTCCAGGTGATCCGCAGAGGGTGGCTCACTATTAACATCAGCATTATGAAGGGAGGATCCAAGGACTACTGGTTTGTCCTCACCGCTGAGTCCCTCTCCTGGTATAAGGATGAAGAGGTAACTGTGTGTGTGTGTGTGTGTGTGTGTGTGTGTGTGTGAATTTGTGTATGTATGTGTGTGTGTGCGTGAATTTGTGTATGTGTGTGTGCTTGCTTTTGAATGTGTGTGTGTGTGTGTGTGTGTGTGTCCTTGCGCGTGTGTGTGTGCGCGCGTGCATGTGTGTGTGTGTGTGTGTGTGTGTGTGTGTGTGTGTGTGTGTTGCAACAGGAATGTGTATAAAGACCTCCGTCAGATTGAGCTGGGCTGTGACACCCAGGAGGATGTGGACAGCTGGAAGGCCTCCCTCCTTAGAGCCGGGGTTCACCCTGAGAAAAGCCAGGTGCTCCCTACATTTACAGAGTTTATTCACACCCAACGGGTGGGTAGGTTATAATTAGGGACGGCATTCGGCCGTAGACCTCACAGTACGATATAAAGATTTTTGAGTGCTGATACTATATGTATTGCCATTCTGTAAATATTGTGATTCTGTAAAAATTGCAATAGAGTTTTTATTTTGCGATTTGATCTTTTGTGTGGTTTAACGTTTGGGTTTAACGTAGTATTATTTAATGTATTATTTTTTTATATGAAAGTGGCTGAACAGAACAACATACATACATACAAGGAACAGTGCTTCCAGACGGAGCACTGGAGAGTCATGGAGTCAAGGACGGTACCATTAATATGTTTAAACTATAGGTGAATACACTATAGCGCCCAATGTAGGACGGTACCATTAATATGTTTAAACTATAGGCGAATACACTATAGGGCCCTCTGTAGGACGGTACCATTAATATGTTTAAACTATAGGTGAATACACTATAGTGCCCTCTGTAGGACGGTACCATTAATATGTTTCAACTATAGGCGAATACACTATAGCGCCCTCTGTAGGACGGTACCATTAATATGTTTCCACTAACATTACATTGACGTTTCTGGCTTACATTTTTTTTTCTTAAAAAAATTATTCTTGAGTCAACCTGACGATAAAAGTATTGCCGAAGAAAAGAATGACAAAACTCAGATGAATCAGATTTTCCCCCACCCCTAGTTATAATACATAACAGAGAGAATATAGCAGGTTTTACATAGGTCAAAAGTTGAAGCCAATTTGAACTTTCAAGTTTGCTGTTTACAGCCTGAATGAGCTTTTACTCGTACAGATTTGAATGCCACAAACAGAAATGCGCTAAAATGATGCTAAAACAGATGCTATATAAAACTATACAACAAATCTTGCAACCAGGTGATATATATAAATATAATATATGCTATTTTGCATTAATCATTACATTTGACTAGCGGCCAATTAAGAAACTACTATTTTTGGCAGTCCCAACGGATTCAATGATCAGCGTTTTACCTAAACATTGTCATCTCTAAATATTTAGGTCAGACACAAAATGTAGAATGGATCCCTATAAAATGTCTATGTAAGAAGGACATGCTGCCCAATTCCTGTCTGGCTGCAGCCTTTGTGAAAAGCTAAAGTTTTTCACCTTCACCGTGTCCAGGGTGACGGCGATGAGACCATGAACTCTGGGGACAGTGTGTCCATGGACCCCCAGCTGGAGAGACAGGTGGAGACCATCCGCAACCTGGTGGACTCCTACATCGGCATCGTCAACAAGTCCATCCGGGACTTCATGCCCAAGACCATCATGCACCTGATGATTAACAGCGTAGGTCTTCCACTATGTATGTTTCCTTGTTACGGTGCCGTGGCCGTGTCTTGCTTCCAGATAATTATCTCCACATCAGGTCACAACACACTGAATCCATTAGCAGTAGATGGCTGTGGCTATATAGGAAAAGATACACATGAAGCAATGTTTAGCAATACATACGTAAGTGGTCTAGTGCAATGACAGCCAACCAAGGTTTGCTTCCAGGGGGTAGCTTCTCGGACGCTGATAGTATAACGCCACGGTGTGTGGTGCATTTCATAATATACAACATCGCTCATTATAACGTTCATACACAATGACGGCACTAGCTTAAAGTGTTTTAAAGTGTTGGCGTGGGTCGTAACCATGGGGATGACACGTCCTTCCTCGAACTCTCAGCCCAAAAACGAATTCTTTTAAATCCCAGTGTTCGAATTCGAGCTGAAACAAGGGGGTTCACGCACACTTTAAAGTTAAAAATGATGGGGGTTACACCATTAAGCCTTATGCCCTCCGCCAGGCTAAGAACTTCATCCACGCAGAGCTGCTGGCCTACCTGTATGAAGACCAGAACAGCCTGATGGAGGAGTCTCCAGAGCAGGCCCAGAGGAGAGATGAGATGCTGAAGATGTACCACGCCCTCAAGGAGGCCCTGGTCATCATAGGAGACATCAGCACCAGCACCGTCTCTGCTCCCCTCCCCCCGCCAGTGAACAACGACTGGCTGGCCAAGGAAACCAGGTAACAACAAAGTGCTTGATTCCAACCATAACCAGCAGGTGACAACTCTTGCCACAAAGGGGTTGTGTATCTATGGAGGTCATCAAGTCATCATAGAAAAGAAAAAGTGCACAATCTTCAACATAATGTGCTGAATTACTACACAAACATTTTATTGACATATTATTTATTTATATTATATATATTTATGTATACTGTGGCAGTTTCCCCCTGCCACATGCCATCTACCATGGCTTTCCGGGGCTTCTCCAACAGCAGGACACAGGCAGATGATTAAACCGGTTTATTGTACAGTTTGAGATTGTTTGAACAGGCAGAGCAGATGGTACGTGCTGACATGCTAGCGCTCCTCCCGAGTGTGTGTGTGTGTGTGGTGGTGGCTGGTTTAACCTGTGGGCCTGATTGGCCAATGCCCCACAGGTGTGCAGCCTCACCCAGCCCCAGAGTCTAATCAGTCTGACCAGGTGAGGCTGCTTAAACCAGCCACCAACAACACACACTCCACATATACTAACTATTTATTCCAGTGATAGTGTTAGGGTTCGAAAAATCATGAAACGTCCTTATCCATTGTGAAGCCAACGTGAGTGAGTGTACCTGTAGTGACCTCTCGTGTGTCTCTTGTGTCGTCTCTTGTCTCAGTCCTCCCACAACGTCTCGTCCCGCCGCCGCCACGGCCCCCCCACCCATCCGGCCCCCCGTGGTGAGGGGGCCAACCGCCGGGGGCCCTCCGCTCCCCCTCAACCCGTCCCCTGCGTTCGGGGTCCCGTCCGTCCCTTCCAGACCGGGCCCCCCCGTGGCCTACGGACCCCCCGCAGACCTCAGCTCTGCCCAGCGGATGCCTTCCCGGCCCGCCCGCATCCCCCCCGTCATCCCAGGGTAAGAGTTTCGAATTAGAATCAGAATTGACATGTAATAATACGATTTACAATACATTGAACTAGTCAACAAACAACACAAGATAATAAGATGAGGAAAATGTACGTGAGGTGAAGAAGGACATTAAGGGCTGATGGGTGTTGAGAGTTGAGAGTAGTACCTTGCTGATGACAACACGCGATACATTTTCTTCCGTCTCTCTCCTCCCTCTCTACGTCTGCAGTCGAAGACCCCCTGCTGCTCCAACCAGACCAACGGTCACACGTCCTTCCGAGCCATCCTTGCTTGACTAGACAGATTTACACTTACTTACATTTGTTTACAATTGTCTCCTTTACTTAAATTGGTCTAAATAGGACATTGGGGATGGAATCCATTTTATATTATTGTATTTTGTCATTGTATTGCTACTTAAATGTTATGTTTGGTAATCTTAAAGGGTAAGTCAACTACAAAATCACTCTTTTCAGTTGAAAACAGTTCCGTAGTGTTCACGAAGTGTTGGTGAGCATTTCTGTTATTTTTGACTAAAATATATAGTTCTTAAACGAGGGGTATTCTCTGTAAAATATGAGACATCTGCTACTAGTGGTAGTTTTCTATTGGCTGTGCACCCTGGCTCGAGCGAGTGTGTGACGTGGGTTTGGAACCCAATGTGTCCGTTTTTTCTAAAACCTTTACGACTGTAATGACCGCTCGAATCGCACGCATCGCAGATTCGCATAAAACTCGTAGGCAGAACTTCTCCTGCTAAAACAGGGTTTTACCCTTAAAGTGTAAGTGAACCCCCTGTTTCAGCTCGAATTCGAAAGCTGAGATTAAAAAAAATGCATTTTAGGCTAAGAGTTCCTAGGAAGGAGGGGAGAAGTGTTATCCCCATGGTTACCACCCACCCACTTTGTGATCGTTTTTTTTTTTTAACTAGTGCCGTCGTCACACGGCCACACACCGTGGCGTTATACTATAAGTGTCCCTTAACCCTCTCTCGGACGCGGACATCAAAATCAACCGCTGGCCAGACGGAGCTCCACACCCACACACACCTCGCCGCCGGTGTCGCTTTGTCGTGACGCCGAAGAGAAAAGAACGCAACTTGAGTTCGGAGCAGAGTTGAACGTTCACAAACTGGTCGGCGGAGACTGGCAAATACATAGGATTGTACACCTGTTTTCTCGAAACTACTCTTATTTCAGTAGTAGTGACAATGACCCTGTCATTTTGATTGTTATTTGAAGGCATTTTCACAATTTAAATATTCTGCGTTATAAAAAGGGAAGATTGTTTTGTAGGAATAATTTAATTTTGGAACCAGGAAGTTATCTGAAATCTAATTTATCCTGCCTCTTTTTGAACTGAGAAAGCTGTTTGTATACCCAATGGCAACATTGCACAAGAAGTCAAATGAACACTCCATATTTCATGTTTTGATATATTGCCCTATATTCGCAACTGAACTCATCCATGGTTCCGTCGTGGAATGTCTGTAATCGTTGCACGACATTGTTATGAAGACTACATTTGGTCTGAATGTACATTCATATAATGCTTCTATAGATTTTCAGTATTGGTGTAATTACAGGCTGTCAAAATGCTTTATTTCATGGACCAATTCAACTAAACGAAGGGAAAAACCGCAGACACCAGAGAGTTCATAATGTCCAACATCCACCATAGTTCTAGTAGTAGCAGTTTCATAATTTGAGTTTTCATGTTTTACAAAAAAAAACATGAAAAACACGAATCCAAGTGTCTCTTGAACCTAAAGCTCTGTCCTACTGATTGACTTAATGTGCTGGTAGAACCCAGACAGGTAGAAAACATGACACTAGTGCTAATATGGATGAGGCCATGTGTGATCATGAATGAACCGGGACCAAATAAAGGAACTAAAGCTGCTGTATCTCCTTCTGTACGTCTATGTTGTTTTGACACACCATCCAACATTTCTCCTGCTGTTTCCCTCTTATTCCTTCATTGACTATCCTCCATCGACCCACATCTAGGAGGTCAGATAACAAATATTCTTAAACTAGTCGTTTCACTAACGCCAGTAGAGGGCGCATGTACACTCCTTTTGATTATTGGTTGGATGAATCTCATGCAAACGACTGCCTTGGGTTCCTTAGCAAGTGTTTATCCCACTGACAGTCTTCAGCTAATAATACATCAACTAGCATGCCCTGGGGTTACACATGTTTAAAGTTAATTATAAATCAACTAGCATGCCCTGGGGTCACATATGTTAAACATTGCCACGGAAAGAACACAATAAATACACCGGCCGTTATATATATTTTTTTACATTACAACGTGCCAAAGGGATTGTGAAAAACTGCCTTTATTAAAATTATTTACTGCTAATGTTTATGCACAGTATATAATGAAAAGTCACATAGATGGAGATGGAGTACTCCACATAACATCTCTTTAAGTACAATCAAAATGTTCTAAATCTTTTTGACAAAGTAAACGGATCCTTCAGAAGAGGCATTGATTTCCAGAAAAAAAAGAAAAAAAACCCAACAAAAACATACGACATATGCACAATTTTACATCAGTGCTCACACTTCTTTTTTTGTGCAAACACCAGATTTACATAGATTCTGGATGCTAGTGGTGCATACGAGGCTAGGTCAAATTGATTGCTTTTCCAAGTTCCTCTGTCGACTACAGATTAGCACATAAAAAAAGTGAGCACCAAACAAACTAAACCGCGATTGAGGAAATAAAGAGGCCGCTGACCAAATATCATGTGACGCAGCGAGATCACGTGGTCTGGAAGAGCACAAGCAATAGTGCACATTCCGACATCCTTCCAATCTTATACAACATGACGACGTACATCCCAGTAGTACAAAACAATCCAACATCAATGACTGTGTGTTTTGGCCTTTTCATTAGCTTATCCCTTACGTTGTCAGCAAAAATAACAAAGGTTCGGCCTTTACACTGGAATATCCCATTCAACCCTATTATGCAGAACTGGAGACCAGCTTTGTGTCCATGAAGTGTAAACAGGAAGACATTTGAAAATATGAATAATTGCCTCTATTGATTTTTAGTCCCCCTCTTGCCGTGCATCCTAACTCAGCAGTACCATTGGTGGCTTGACCTTCGGAGTAGAGCCACAGACGTGACTAAACACAGGCCTGCCGTGAGTTCTGTTGTGTGTGTTGAACTTTACCTCGATGCATATTATCATGAACACAAGGATGATAAAACTATCCAAATAAAACGGCATAAAAAATATGATTGTGTTTCCCGCTCAGTAACGCAACAGTACACAGATGTAGGCCCAAGAATGACATGGTGGAGTGAAAAAAAACGGTCGTCTTGGCCACCGGTTTGTTTCTTGACTCATGCACCTTGTGTGGCACCATGGGACATCTCTATGTGCAGACCCTCCTCTTGTCATCAAACAGCTTGCGGACTGTATAGACCTGTGAAGGCACGATACAATGTATCAGCATCAAAGGCTGCATGATTAAATTAGGTTAATACAAAAAACTACATCGTGCTAATCAAACTTCTATCTTTATATCTCAAATTCTTTCTTGCTTGATACGTTCAGAATCTCTGAACTAGGGAGCTCTGGGCAAGCGCTGTGTGCTTGGTCGGACCGTTCTCCAGTGTACCTGTGTGAGGGCCACGCACAGCATGACCAACAGGCTAACGCAGGACCAGAAGGAGACCCTCCAGAGGTTGTTCTCCAGGAGGTTCCTGTCCCGGGCCTCGAAGGCCCGCAGCACAGTCTGCATCTGCCGGCTGCGCTCCAGGCGGCGATGCACAGAGTCCATGGAGTCCTGAAGGACAGGGGAGAATAGTCTGGTGGTTAGGGTATTCCACTCCCAGCCCAAAGGTTCTTGGTTCAAACCCCCCCCCCCCCCCACAGTCCACAGTCTACCTGTTAGGCATCCTTGAGTAACATGCCCTGACCGCTACCTTGCTCTTGAATGACATGCATCCTAATAGATCCTTTTCATCGTAGGACAAACACCGGTGTCGCTCATAACACTAATTATGAGCATGATTAGGTCATGTTGTGCCTAGGGGGTAGTAGGAGGGCAACCGATTCTTACCCGGATGTCTTCCAGTTTGTACTCCAGTAAGCTGCCTTCTGGTTCCACTAGACCTCCCAACTCCTCGTCCATCCCGGTATCTCCTCCTTGGCCCTCGATAATAACCTCAAAAAACACAATCTTCTCTGAGAAGCGGCTAAAACTGTTGTCAAAGCAGATTTGGTAGTCGCCACCCTCAGTTGGCTCCACCCTAGAACGACAAGGAATCAAGTCACATCAGATGCACTTCTCGGGACAAACATCATTAAGATCTGTGATGGTAAACAATAAGCGAAGGCAGTCAGAGGTAACACCGACGTGTGGACTCCGTCAGAACGCCGGAACTCAGAGATAAGCTGGAAGCCTTGGGGGGACAGGATGGCGAAGTCTACATCCATACCTGCTCCAGCGATCACCTGGGTGTAACATGAACGGAAAAATGCAACACGTTGATTTGCGATGATGACACGTAACATAAACAGGTGTAACACAACTTGTATATGTCTATGGAAGAGATAAGAGTTGATACATGGTATAAACCACGCCCTCGTTGAATGCACACAGGCTGGCGGACGCACACGCAAGCAAACCTCTTGAGTACAGAGTAGGCTACCTTCCCTCTAAATAAACAACATGGCATTCCTCATGTACTTAGCTGGTCAACTTAGTTATGAAAGACAACTCATATGGATGGTTAGCTCTGTTAAAGTGTGCATTAAAGAGAATAGAAAAACGAAAATGAAAGAGAATGAAATCGCCTATCTACTACGATTCTTTAGCTTCCAGGGGGGGGGGGGGGAGAGAAACCTCTTTATTTTTCAGCAGCTAAAGTAAGGAGAGTAACAAGATGCATTTAAGTGGATGGATGGATGGGATACGAACCGGCTTTGGGGCTGCTAGGCAAGACAACAGTCAACAAACGTATTGCCCTGAAATCGCTATACATCTTCAACTTGGCATCTGACCACATCCAGCAGCAGAATACAACCGCACACTGACCTGGAATTCAACCTCCATCGATCCATTATTCGCAGTGGTTTGGAAAAAACACTCTGTGGTCCCAGCTGGTAAGAGGAAGGTGAATTCGATGTCTTGGGTCTGTCCGAAAGAACACACCGATCCAAACCAGGAATTCAACAATATAGTAAGAAAAACAAAGCATTTTCCGCCCTCCCCTTTGCCAAAACGTAGACCCATGGCGTAAATGTGCATAAATAATAACGTCAACTACAACCCACGACCATCCGATTCCATCTCTCTTCCGCATCAGAACTTTACGCGACTGTGATTGGCTAGTTTCCTAGCATGTAGAAATTCTCATCAACCAATCGAAAGCGGAAGAGTATCCTATCTTCTTTACGACGCGCCCAAGGCCAACCTGTCCGTTGCGGTTGTAGTGTCGTCAGATCACATAATGTTCACACACATTCTGTCTTGTAATGGGATGAACCCAAGTGGGAATACACACTTAAATAACAATATAATGTGACATTTGTTAAGGCATCATCTAGTTTGATTAGTTTATAAGGTCAGCGTTGCCTAATTTGAATTTTTGTTAATTCATCCTTTAGGTAGAGTAATCCTGCCAAGAATTTAGTGCAAATGGTTATAATGTATAATAGAAATAGGCCCTAAACCGTGGGCTGTGTGTGTGTGTGTGTGTGTGTGTGTGTGTGTGTGTGTGTGTGTGTGTGTGTGTGTGTGTGTGTGTGTGTGTGTGTGTGTGTGTGTGTGTGTGTGAGAGAGAGAAAAAGTGTGTGTGTGTGTGTGT
>OOFB01037284.1:1860-17139 GCA_900323305.1 Trachyrincus murrayi
TTCTCTAACCCCCCCCCCCCCCCCCCCGTCGGCCGGTCAGCTACGATTACGATGCTGTCAATATTAACCCCCCCCCCCCCCGTCGGCCGGTCCACAACGATGTTCCCAATATCAACCCGCCCCCCCCCCCCCTTCCCCGTTGGCCGGTCCGCTGCGATGTTGTCAATATTAACCCCCCCTCGATGTTTGGCCCTCGACGTAGTCCCGGTTCTTAATTTTGGCCCTCTCTGTGATTGAGTTTGACACCCCTGCTCTACTGGGTGAAGTTGGTATTCTGCTTGCAAACTACTAGCCACCTAGTGGTAGAACCCTCTAATAAACTTCAAGTCATGAGTACAGTAGGACTTTTGATGCATTTTTTGTGATTATTTGACACAGTGCAAACAAAATAACAATTTAAATATGACTGATATAATCCACAATCTAGCGAGAGTTTAGGCTTTATTAGGGGAGACACAGGATGTCAACACATGTAACAGCATGGCTCCTAAATTAGAAAGCACATTGTGCTTTTTTGACATTTTTATATTGCCCCGTTTAATTTTTGATTAACAATAAATCTCTAGTCACCGTAAGGATATACTTTCCTTATGAAGCCAATCTCCCATTTTTTTTACCCACGAGTTAATTAATGAACTTGAAGACAAGGTAGTGCTGCGCTCTGTCTTTAAAAGACATCACACCACAATTGACCCTGCCCCTTACACCTCTGATGGGATTGTTCTTTAATTCAGTTCTCCATTAGGGAGCGCTGTAGAGCCTCCTGAATCATCGTGTGCTCGTCTGTCGAGTAATCCTGAAAGGAGGCACAAAGGGGAGGGTTTGAAACCAAGTCACTTTACTGAGAACATGTATACACAGCATGTATGTATGTATGTATTAGGTATGTGCACAATTAACTTTTTTCATGGTCGAATAATCGGTGGGTGGTATGAGCGAATAATCGATTATTCGGAATCGCCGACAGGGCCAGAAATGAATATGTTGCAAGTGCCGAATGCGGTTGAAATGTTCCTATTGGCGGCACAAAATTTGAGCCCATTTCTACAAAATTCGGCACTTGCAACGTATTAATTGGAGGTGCCAAACAGCGAACAATCATAGGCTATATTGTTGCTGCAGCCAATATTATCCATCAATTGGACATTACATTTTCATGACCTGAAAAGGTTCGTTGGATCTCCGACCGTCAGAGGGCATGTCCATCCTCTCCTCTGGTCTCCCTCATGCATTCAATTACTTTTAATTTGTCACTGGCAGTTTGAGTTGTTTCGTTAAGCCCAAAGCATATATTCCCTCAGATTTGTAGTGCAACACAATCAAGAACTAGAATCATATTGTTTTAATGGAGCAACGCACACAGATCGTGAACGTGGCCGTATTTACAAATAGGACTCCACTGCAGTCTATTTTGGACGTGGACATTCAAAAACATTTCGCGTCTGTCTCTCCATAGACAAGTGCTTTGGGTTTAATATTTATTGAAGACTTTGGCTATTCAATATGATTTGAAAAATGAAAAATCGATTCTTGCCGCCATGAACGAATAATCGAATAATCGATTATTCTGACCCACCCCAAATATGTATGCATGTATGCATGCATGCATGTATGTAACATACACATAGTCGTACACATAATGCTAGTGAAATGATGTATGGTCCGATCTGATATAAATGTTCAATGTTCAACCAATTATAAACATCAACATTTACATAAAATTACATTCCCAAAACATTAACACCATGGATGCTTTAATCTCACATTAACATGATGCAAAGCAAACAGTTATTATTTTTACATAACACTAGATCAAAACATATTTTGAGGCGTTACTTACCACAAAGGTGTCATAGGAAAAGGTGTGTCTAATCTTAAGGTGCTGGAAGAAATCAGCACTCCTGTAGTTAGGGTCTCCCCAGGGCATGGAGGCACAGATAGGGCACACCTAGACAAACACACAAAAGTAATTAATGCAATGATAAAAAATAATGTCAACATTTCAATGTTGACATTATTATATAACAATGTTCAAACAATTATACAGTATAACAATGCAACCATTCAGAAGGTAACTTGTTTTCCCCAAAATAAACAAACGTAATAAACTCTTAACACAATCAGCGTTACACATCAGGGTGGGCTACCTACCACTAGGCGTGTGTCTCTGGCATGCTGTGAGGTACAGTGTTCAACCAGGCCATCCTGATCCAGGTTCTGGCAGTTACAGTATGGGCAGGTGAAGGTATAGCGGTTTGGTACAGGACTGGATGGGGAAAAGCAATAAAATGATATTTTTAGATAGATGTATGATTTTGTTTCAGAAAATAGTTCTCAAGACAGATTTGGACTCAAATTTGTATCGTAAACGAAGGAGTGTGTTGAACTTCTCAGGGGAATTTTCAGGGGAATGTGTTAACCATGTGTTTTTGTATTGTACTTGGGTCACCTGACAATAGCTGGTTGGGTCTGGGCAGTGGTCCTCACTCCCTCCTCAATATACTCCTGATATTTAGAACAGGCAGCTGTGTGGCTCCTCATCTGAGACAGACCAACCTGTAAAAATAATGTTTAAATGCAAATCAACTTAACCTTCCATTAATCAATATGCTCGTAATAGATAATAGTAGCACATGTTGCATTAAATATTGTATATGCTTCCATAGGATCACTGCTGCCCACAATACCTGGACGCCACATCCCTTACAAGCTGCCACAGAGGAGTGGATAAGGGCCTCTAGCTCAGTAGCTTTGGTCCAGTTGCCAAGTGAAGCCCTGCACACTGCACACACAGGCTTCTGGGGACGTAGACACTCCTGCAGACAACTCTGGCAAAACCTAATTTTAGAACGGCAAGGAGAATGAGTTTAACCAGCAACGCCTTCCTGCACCACAGGTTTCGGTCCATCTGTTTTCACTTCGTAAGGGTAGAAGCTATCAATCTGTCATTTGTGTTAAAATACCAGTGAGCTAGGCATTATAATCGAACCCATTTCCTGAAACTCGTATGGAAACATGCCAGCCCAAAATAGTGTTGGGATTTGTAGTCATTTTAATTGACACAAAGGTAAAAGCATATACGTGTTAAACTACAACTCCCAAGCAAGGCCCCTTCTTTGATGTAAACAAAACTGATACTGATTTAGCAAGCTTACTTTCTTTTTCGCTAAATGTCCTGTTAATAAACCAATAATAAACAACAGTACCAACAATGTTTCAGCTCATACTTACATCAGTAATTGTACATATTGTATGATGGTGGGCCATGTCATGTCTACTACTAACAAGCATTTGTATAGTTTCCGTATACCGTATACCGTCGTCGTTGATGGTAGATAGAGGTAAAGATTGAAAGATAACCGAAATGTGCAAATACTTACGTATGTCCGCATTGTGTTCTTACGGGATTGTCGAAGATTTCGAGACAAACTGGACAAAGAAATTCTGTTACGTCCCTGCTGCCATCGGATATATTTTTCTTTTGATGTGCAGAGCTAAAGCTCCCAAGCATCGCCATTTCTTTTCTTCGCTGTGAATCCCCCACCAGTCCAATCTGACGTCACTGTTTATCTGGTTTTGTCGTTGTATGCACGAGGGTGGAGTTTGCGTTATGAAATATATTTAACAACTTTCCCATATTTTAGAATGATGTAGCATTTTACAAATGAGATATGTTCATGTACACCGACATTTGCGCTCGTCGTTTCACACACACACACACACACACACACACACACACACACACACAATGGTTTGTCAGAATTGTGTGCTCAAAAGGGTTCTGATATTTGTGCATATATAGGTGATATCAAAATATCACATGATCCCAAACAAACAAGGATCCCTACTCAGTTATTATATTATTCTTGTGCCGTACTATGCACGTGGACCAGATGATGCTGAAGAGCTGTCAGAATTGTGCGCATGCTCGATGTAACATGGGAATTTCCTTTAGCGAAGGAGTATCTAGCTCATAGCTAGCATTACCTACAGGTAAGGCTGTCATATTTGTAATTGCGTTTTTGTCATTATTAAACCCGAACTGTACACACGGGAGCGGGACAGTGCAATGGGTTTGGTATATTTTGTGTCCATAAACGGTAGATGCCATAGATTTGTACATGTAGCTCGAGTTGGTTGCTAAACCAAATGCTAGCAAACTAGCAGCACCGAAATGGGCGTTTACGGTTTAAGCAGTATTGGGGGCACAAGCAAGTGTGGTATTGTACGTTTGTTGATTGTAACCCTAGACTTAACCAACATTATCTGTCGTAACATCTGGTCGTGTTAATCCAATCACGAATGCCTAACATTGGTGCAAGCGCAAGTAGCTGCCTAACGTTAGATCATTTACATGGTGCCAATGTGTGAGCTAGCACGGAGTCGCCATCTAACTAGCCAACCAGTCGGTGAGCAGAACCAACCTGCCAACAACTTACTTGCCATATTCTGAAAAATCTGTATATGTTTCTTTCAGTCGTGTAGATAAAAAGCATCGATCTTGTTGACTGCTGCGTAAATAGTGACTAGTTCGATACATAGGCAACGCACTGATCTTTCTGACCATTGACGCTAGCAGGAACGTTTTAATTCATGTATAAACGTTGTGATTTTCATAAACTGTCCATTGTCAGTAGTACATTCTGTGTAGTGATTTGCCTGGCAGTAGTTAACATGCTCGTTTCTTATGAATGTGCGGACAGCTTTGCTCAGCATCTCTCTATGGTGCCATCGCCAGTGTGTAGCAGTGTAGGTTGTATTGCTATTAATGTATAGCGCTAGGAATGACCACTGATGAACAGCCATGCATTTGATTAATTAATTAAATTGGGTATAAATCAGTAGCACACGTGTTCATATCATTAATAGGAAGAATGATAATTTTGTTCTTCAATTACAGTTTGGAGTCAACATGGCTTAGAAAACACATCGTGATTTACCTTCCCCTGTGTGCTGAGTAACCTTGGATGAACTACGTTTGATGAAGCTGGTGAAATGGACAGTCAATGTGTACCTGCAGCTTTGGAGTAACTGCAATGCTTTCTCCTCTGTTTGGCTTCATTTTGCATGACCTGCAAGGCTGAAGAATAAGTGCAAGCCAGAGATGCCGTAAGAAGGCGTCCCCTCAGGCAGCAGCCTAGTTACCACAATTAAACTGTTCTAAAGAAGATGATATGCTACTGATAGAGCTCCACCGTCCCCTCCCAGAAGACATAAACGTGAGATTGTGTGGCAATATGTGGTTTATGCTGGTTGTGAAGCCTGGACGTGGTACCTGGATTAGGGCATGCTAAAGGAGCTTTCTGAACAAAGGTGCCACAGCTGACTAACGGTCTGCTGCTGATAATGGATGCCAAGTTAAAAGAAGACCTGTTCCGGAGGTATGTGGCGGCCCTGGAGAGGCGCTTGGAGGAGGGGGACGGGAGCGGGGCTGCACCAGAGGGCGGGAAAGGCAGACACAAGGACAGCGAGGCCCTGCTCTCCACGGCCACGGCTCTGCTCGGGGCCTACCAGCCCGACCCGGGACAGCGTTTCCGCATGGTGCGCTTCTATGAGGTGGTTGAGAACTCTCTTCGCTGCCAAAGAGGGGGCATCAAGGGCCTGGAGAGGGCCTTTCACACCCTGGAAACCATCTGCACAAACCTTCTGCTCTTCCCCTGGAAAAAGGAGTTCAGGTCTATAAAGGTGGGCGTTGTAATACGTACATTTCATTTATCAATCCATTTTATTCTTGTGTTGTCCTGTGTATTAATATTTCGGAAAATGCCCAATTAGTGTCCTACTATTCATTTTCGAACTAAGTTTTACTTCCAGATTCAGTGTGTGAGATGTGGCTTAAACGGTGTAGACATGTGGGAGAAGTAAAATGAAGCATTATAGCTTAATATTTAGGAGGAGAGCATGGTTTGTTTATACCAACTGCCTTTTCCATTTGGTATGACTGATAAAACCTGCGTGCTGTAAAGGTTCAGATAACACATCTACAATGACAGGCAATGTTGTCTGATGCATTCAAATGAAATGGCAGTACATTCACAGATTGTAGTTAAAATAAACGCAGTAGCCACTATGAATCCACTATCACGACAGTATTAAACAAACGGGATGGTATATTTTCTCTAAAAGAAGAACAAACTGCACTTATAGCTTTTGTTGATAAGAAAGATGTTCGCCATACTTCCGACAGGATTTGGTAAAAATGTAATTCAGCTATGCGCTACGTCACACGTTTCGTTGCTCTGATTGGTTGTAGGTCTATCCAATAGCGTCCAGTGGCATTTTGGTCTGCGCCCGTTAATAACGCCCCTTGGAAATCGAAATTAACTGAGAGGTTCCAGACAAATACGCATTTGCGAATTGTTCTGGTGATGTCAGGCTGTATATTTGCTGGATCACTGAAACAATTGTAGAGGAAGTACAGCGTAATTCACCATAGTTACTTCACCATCATTATGATGATTCATGGCTCCCACACTTATCCTTATAAATGCACCCAGTTTAAATCAGTAATCCACAGTCAAAACAAAAAAAGTGAATAAGTGCGTGCGTATAATTGTTTCTTGGAGGTTTAATTTGTCTCGTGACTGTAATGTCTTTCATTTCAGACATTCACGGGTCCATATGTGTACCAGCTGCAGTCTGCTATCTCTGATGCAGAGCTTCGGTCTATCATGCGTACTATTGGTTACTCCCGTGACCATGAATCTCAGTTCCATCTGCGGGAGCACCCAGGAGGCGCAAACCACCTCCGCCAGTTAGCGTTTGAGCTCTTCCTGGCCCAGGCGGAGTGTCGTCTTCTGGGGGAGGTGGTCGCTCTGGCCCGTGGCTCGGCCTCGGAGCTGGAGGCCCTAGAGCTCCGCAAGGGGTGCAGGGATGACGCCGCAGGCTGTGCCGAGGCGCTGCGCAGGCGGGACAGCCTCGGGTCGGATATGGCTCGGCTGTCGGTGCGGCCCATGGATATAGAGCGAGGTCACCCCCACCACCTCAGGAGAGGTAGCCGTCCGTCCAAGTCTGTAGACGTTACCGATGGGGCCGGCCACTGGCACGCAGCGGCGGCCAACAAACCCATCCTCAAGGCCTCCCTGAGTCTGAGGAAGGAGCCGCTGTTTGTGGACACGGAGGAGGACATGAAGGACGAGATCCTGAGGCCCTGCAATGCGGCGTCCCTCTTCTCCGTGGCAGCTCCGCCTTTGTACAGCCCTGTCGCCGATTTCTTTCCCATTCAATCGCCTCCTCCTCCAGAGTCCTACTCCTCCTACCACCTGTCCTCCCTGGACGAGATCGACCTGTACACAGAGAGGGGTATGGCCGGGATTGGGGGCCGGCAGACCCCCTCTCGGCCTCCGTCTCGAGAACCCAGAGAGGCCAGGGATGGGTGGCTACTAAAGTCCCACGGCAGTGTCAAGTGTCAAGGCTGTGGCCTGGGCTGCTCCACCATGGCCTCCTGCCAAAGGTGTGACATGATCCTGTGTTCCGCCTGCCACGACGTGGACCCGTCCCCCTGCTGCGGCATGCAGGACTACCACCCCAAATCCCCACGGCCCCTGGACGGATACATACCCGTAAAGGAGAAGCTGTCCGTCTACTCCAACACTCACTCCCATTCCCACCTCCACCCGCACCCCCTCACATTGACCCACTCGCACACGCACCCACACCCTCACCCCCAGATGCCGGAGAAGCCGCTCATGTCCACCAAGCTGTTTCCAAGCAAGTCCGTTGCCATGGCGGCCGTGGTTGGCGGCAATGGCGAGCGAGCGAGCGTAGGGGGATCCCGCTGTGGGTTTTGTAATAAGCCTGGCGCATCGCACACCTGCGTGAACTGCTCCAAGGTTTCGTGTGACTCCTGTATGGGCCTGTATGCAAAGGATGTATGTACACGGAAGAATCCCCAGCACAACTTTGTGCCCAACCATCAGCTCAACTTCAAGTCGGGCACTATATCCCACCTAGTTTACCGATGAGCCCGAGACTCCGTATGCAACGCTCCTCTCTCCCCCACCCACCCTCTACTCCCGCTCCCTGACCTCAAAACATAGTGCTAGCGCTTTAGCCGCCTGCCCCCCTATCTACCCGACAACTCCCAGTTTCTCTCCCTTTACCTCCATTTCCTTTCTCGGTCTCACTATTCCTTGAACTAGTGCCGCAGAGCACCATATTGTCATCTCATCTCTCTCTACCTTGTTCGAGGTCAGGCCTTTTGACCATTTCTCCCCCCCTTCCTCCTCCTCCTTTTTTACCCTGCTGCCCCGCTCTTCAGTAGTCATGTGATGTTGTAGCGCTTCCCAATCCGGAAAAATGTATGTCCTTCACAAAGGGAAACTGGAACAAAAGAGAGCTTGATTTATTCTTGTTTAAAGTTAAGTCTGTCCAAATGAACATGAAAAAAAAAAAACTTTGCCTAACTTCTCAGATAAGAATTCCTTAAAGGTATAATATCGCTCTCTATATATAAGTGTGTGTGTGTGTGTGTGTGTGTGTGTGTGTGTGTGTGTGTGTGTGTGTGTGTGTGTGTGTGTGTGTGTGTGTGTGTATCTGAGTGAGATTGCGTGCATAGAGAACAACCTTTTTTAACTTGAAAAGAAGATCGAAACACAACAGGAATACACTGGAAGTCAATGGTATATATTTTTTATTCTCTAGAACAATGTGTGACTGTTACATGGGCATGAGATCTGGCTATAAGCCTATGTGTCTTTGGGACTGGCGTGAATACACTTTGATGGGCACAGTGTGAGACAGCTAATATGCCATGTATTGGCATGTCTTTCTTATACTATGCCAAAAGTATTGGAATAGTACAAGAAAATGCCATGTAAAATGAACCCAGAACTGTTTGTGACATGGCTGAAGTTTTAAAAAGCTGCTGTTGAATTGTGGTCATTGGAGATGTGTGTGTGTGTGGTATGTAAAATGTTTTACTGGTAAATAACCTGTTGCGTTCTATCAAGCCCACTACTTTCATTGCACTCCACTAAACGCCCTCCCCACCCCCCAGACATACTGACCTTGACCTTACTGTAATCATTTTATTCCGTCAGTGTCCCAGTGTCTCAGGTCACAGGTAGTCGTCCCAAGTCGTGGTCATTTAGGTTGACGGTGTCCTTCTTTTGAATTGATTATGGACAGCTTAAAGATCTGTACTTTGAAAACAGTTTGTCTGTCTACCTCAAATCACTTCAGCCTAATTACCTGTTGTTGGCGTTCAGGTGGTGAACGATTCCGGGAAACCGAAGAGTTGTTATTAAATTTTTTTTTATTTTGTTGCGTTTTGCGCTTATTATTTCCTTGCATGTGTTGCCTAAACAAACGGACATGTTACCTGTAATGTTCTGATCAGTCAATTTAACCACTTTTGAATGTTATAGTGGACTTGCTCATACACATTTAATCCTCAGGGGCTTTCTCATCCGAAAACTTTGTAAAATATAAAATGCACTGTTTCCTCAGTGTGGGCTAAGGCTACATCAATATTATTAGACAATTTAAGGTTCTACATAATGTACTTTCCGAACGTCAATAATTCTAGCAGTGATCCTTTTAGCGTTGGCATTAAAGTTTTGGCTGTACAAAAATGAACTTTTATCTCAACCATTTCGTATTTTAGAAGGCCTGCTTCATTTAGGGAATGCACCCAGTTTGAAAATAGTGTTTACGGCCATCTCATTATCATACTGTTACTCAAAACAGCCTGCCAATCTCTGGCAAACTATAGCTCCCATATTTAAAAAAGTGCTTTTCATTAAGCGAGAGTACCTTTTGTGACGGGACTTAAGGCTATCACCAAAAGATTAATATGCATTGCATCACATAGTCCTCAAGGGCTCCTTTTCATCACAAAGGAACGTTATTGATTGACCACTGGTTATGTTGACTGATCACAGATTGCAGTGGGCTTGTTATCGGAAAAGTTCTCATTTCCAAATGCCTTAATCTTGTTCTGATGCGTCGTCTTAACAGAAGACGATCACATTCAGACACTTGATTGATTTCATGTTTTAGTATTACATAGGTCAAACACTAGCATGTTGCGTTTACAGAGGGCTATCGATTTTGTGTTGTTGCCAGGGTGGGTACACTGGCTGCATGCTGCCTCGGCATAAATTCCACAATTGAATTGATGTATCTTTTTTGTTTGGCTTATCCACACTGATGCTTAATCACACTGGCTTGTATTCATCATTTCAAACGCATACCAGACGTTTCCTTAAAACAGTTGTTTGGTTTTGGTTGTTTTATTTTTGGTTGTTTTATTTTTGCCATTTAGTCTTTGCTTTGTAATGGTTGCATGACACATGTATGCTTCAGCTTGAATAGCAACTCGATGTGTCACATTTTAAATGGGTTTTGCAGGGCAGACACTGCTTTGTCACTTTGGACAGATTACTATACGTAGATATATGTGCGTATGGATATGTGTAGCTGTGCGAGACGGCATTTGAAATGACGAGTTCAGATGTCTTGAATGACCTTGGGGAGATGTGCAATTATCATTTTATGTTTCAATCCAATGAAGTCTTTCTAAAATGGCTTGTGTGAATATTTATCAAGATCTATTTTATTGCCTGATTTATTTTCATAGCAATTCATACCAGCAACGAAGGTGACTTTAAGAAGTATCATTGAGCCAAGTTTCAATATTAAATGATATTGCCAAATGAAGAACAGGTGTTATTTTCGAACACCTAAAATGGTGTGGTCTGATTGGATTAACAATCCAGGATATATAATCATACGTTATATTATAATCAATTATTCAGGCCACCATTTTGTCCGTAGGTGTTGTCCTTTCCAGAACGTTAGAGAAACAATGGGGGAAAAAATCGACCCACATATCATTTGCCAGAAATTAGTTTTTGTAAATTGCCTTTTCTACTTATTGTTTCTTGGACAAGTATTTTCTTGTTCGTAGGCTTAACAACAAAGGGCTAAACCAGCCTATAGGGCTGCTACTGGTAGGCATTGGGGGTTTATGTATCTGGAACTTAGTTCACATCCGTCATTCCCGTCATTGGTTATTGATGACAAAAGAACAAAGACACGTTTTGCATCTCGATCACGGAGACATTGAACATGATCTGTTATTATCCCCACCAAACATGCTCAACAAGGCATTCTGAAAGGTCTTTATCTCTTTGTGTGGTTATCTTACCGGTATTAACAGTGGTGTAGTGTGTACAAAAAGCCCCCCCCCACCCCCGGGTTCATATACCCCAACAGTTTCTGGCATGCTCTGTACTAATGGCCTGAACCCATACCTCACTCCCCAGGAACCCATTTTTCTGCTCTCCCCTCCCCTCTGCGTATATGCTGAGGGATCTCCACCCCTGTTGGGATTATGAGGGCATACAAGGGGAGAAAAGGGAAAATAGCCAAAATTGTTAATCGGTGAAGAAAAAATATGAATATATGAATATATATATTGAAATGTAATGAGTTTTATAAAATAATTTCAAGAATAAAACTCTGGAAGAAAAAATTGCCTGTGTGTGTGCGCTTCAACACTGATTGGAAAGTATGGAAAATATAACTTTTGCGGTCTAGAGGTCTGATGAAAGTTGAACCATGGTAGAAAAACTGTATTTATTTTTGTACATTTTCATTGGTTGTGTTTACTGTCCATTGAGTTATATAGCCCACTGCGCTACCACAATAACTAAAGAGGACGCCACATTTATTTTACATCTCTAAGTTAGCTTAGAGTTTAAATCCCAAACGTTTCCCTCATATAAACCTACGGTTTCTAACGTGTTACCTATCCTTGCGTATAAAACAAATGCGGTTATGTATTTAGTATGTAATTTGTATACAGCTCATTTAACGGTTCAACATCAATTGTTCTTTCTTCATATGTCCAGTAGATGGCAGTGAAGGACAGTCTCAGAAAGTGAGACTGTCCCTTCAACTCAGTAGTGTTTTAGCATTAAAAGAAATGGATAAAATGCATAAAAAAACATTTGGCTCAATAAACATGATTACAATTTAAAATTGTATCAGTCAAAATCCATATTCACCATTTGACTCAAATGCATATAGAATGAAATCCATTAATATAAATGCATCAATTAGATAACAGCCATTCTCTCCTGCCTCACTTGGACTAAACTAACTATTACATACATGCATTGTGAATATTACAAAGCCCTACTAGATTATACTACTATATTACCATTTGGCCTATCAGCAAGTTATAGCTTGCTAACAATAGACCACAGATCAATCCCTTTGATTATTCAGTCATGATAGGTCACATCCAGATGTGACAAATAATCAAGGATGTTGTAGGCCTACTCTGCTGCATATAAATAGATTATTGGACTAATGCAAATACACTGCCTGTGTCAGTGTATATGTGTGTATATATGTTTGATCAGGTAACTGGGTGTGTGTTCAATTAGGGGTGGTGGGATATTTCTCTAACCTAACGCGCCAGATGGTTTGTTACACAGAACCATCTGGGAAGTCGTCGTTTGAAACTGTTTGGAGAAGGGCTGGCGCTTTAAAAAAATACTTGGCAGGTGATTGGATGACCCATCTGTCTATCACGGGCTAACTTCAAGATCATCAGATCAACTAACCATATAACGTAGTAGAGCGAAAACATCTTTTCCATCGAGAACAGCCTTCAGTGCCGTTCTTTGCTCTTCTTTCAATGAAGAAATACTCTCTAGTTCAGATAAAACAAATGCTATAGCAGCATCTACGCTAACCTCTTTAGGAGCCGCCATTGTTGTTTTCGAAGGAACATTTCGCTTACGGCTGACGTCACACCTAAACCACGCCCGTAGCTGCCAGTAGTTCCTCATAGCGCGCTGATTGGTCCGAACCACTGTCGTTCGGCCACAAGCAGATAACTTGAAGCCTGGCAAAATGGATTCTCACGTGAATGTGATCTCGCGAATCCAGCTGCCTCACAAGTTAAATATTTCTCTACTGAATGATAGTTCCCAGATACAATTGTGAGAATCCCCACTGTGGTTTTTAATAGGGAATAGCTGCAGTCCGTTAGGGAGAAATCCCATTATCGGTATATTTACTTCTAAGTCAGAGCTGGCATCGGACAGAGATCAGCAGAGGAGCATTCATTTTCAATGGGTGGGCACATTTTTACATGGTTCTATACATATTCGCCTGAAAACCGGCGGCGTCTTGGATGCCGCCTGTCCGACAATCTCAGCGCGAACCAGCCCGGAACCAGCGAGGCTTCGTCGCGGGAGCAGAGGTATAGGTATGGGAGCGTGTAGAGCGGGATCCATTGCCCTGTAAGGACATCAAAGCTCTTTTTTCCCCAGATGTTAGTCAGTGCACAGGAGTTGAACTCCATGTGCCAGGACTTTGTAGCAATGGTGTAGAGCAGCGAAGGATTTCAGGTGGTAGGATCAGTCTTCTTAAAGGCCTTCAACAGGCTGAAGGGAAATCCCTCCATGATGCAGTCGGCGATGCACATGTTTGACTGCTATGGTGTGAGCAGCCTGGCGTCGAAGCGAGCACGAGCTCTATGGCGGGCCGCTAACCGTGCTGGACCAAGCATAGCCATACATGCCAACGAAAGGTGAAGCTTTTGGGTAGACGTCGACTTGCTGCTGGGGGAGGCCGAAAACAAATGTAGCAACCGTGGACCATCGCTACAGCTACCCAAAAGGAGTGAAGTCTGGGACTCACAGCTTGTCTCAAGCTGTACAGGTGTGTTGCAGCAACCCAAAATAATGGACGCTCCACCACTGCGCCCCTTACCTTTCCCCCCTCTCCAAAGAAGCTGGACGCTCTACCACTGTGCCCCACAACCCATTACTCTCCTGGAGTTGTTTGTATATAGTTAACTGTATATATTTCCTTTTACAAACCTATACAAAGGTGTGTATAGTTAACTGTGTATAGTTCCTCTTACGAACCTATACAAAGGGGTGTATAGTTAACTGTGTATAGTTCCTCTTACAAACCTATACAATGGGGTGTATAGTTAACTGTGTATAGTTCCTCTTACAAACCTATACAATGGGGTGTACAGTTATAGGATGTGCTCAATGTCATACTATTGTACTCTACTCTGTCGTACTATTGGTGCATAGTTCTGTTTGGCCTTGTTCTATCTATTTAAACTCCAAATTTATTCGGAAGGCCGGTGGCAGGAGCCATGGGGGACTCGAAGGCAGCCAAGCCAATCTACACCAGGCGGACCTGGTGACTGGGAGAGAGAGCCGTGGGCCTATGCTGGACTGGGTAGCTGAGAGAGAGAACGCGCAAGAACTGCACCTTTTAATATTATATATATATAAATAATATTTTCCCTTTTTGTATAAATAAAATGTTGCATTTTTGGATTGGTCATGTCTCCAATGCATCGTACAGTTGCTCTTCACTTCCTCCCTAGGATCATCTCTTCTATGATGGTGTGGCCTAGTCTGTGCCCCAATGATGATAGAGATCCTAGGTGCTCCCTTTATTTTCTAGTTGGTCTTTATTACGAAATAGGAAAGATCTGATTAGTTAATTTACCACACTGATACTAATACTTCTGAGGGGCATACGTTAAGATAATAAGCATAGCTTTTTCCATGGAAAAAATAACAAATGTCATTTTAACTGAAATGCTTTAATTTGAAATTATTTTGCCTATTTTGTTATCTTATAGTAGTGGTGGAAAGTAACAGTTTGGAAAGTACATTTACTCAAGTACTGTACAAGTACAATTTTGAGGTACTTGTACTTTACTTGAGTGAAGTACATATATACTACCCAGCAGTATATAAAGTAACTAGAAAGTACATTTCCTGTAGAAAATGTGAAGTGGGCTAGCTTCGTGCAGTCAGAAGTATTGCTTACGCAGCTCTGTAGTTACTAAGGATAGGTCAGGGGTCCCCAACCACCGGGCCACCTATTGCCGGGCCGTGCAAACCCCAGAGCAGAAATAGAGGTAGTAAAACTAGTAAATAGTAAAAATAGTAACAGCAGAATTATTAGAAGCAGTAGAAGCATATGTAGTAAAATCAGAAGTAATAGTACTACTATCAGTGCTACTACTACTACTACTACTACTGTCATAACAAAACCTACTACTATAAATACTTCTACTACTACTAATACTACTGATACTACTACTACTACCAGTAGTACTTCTAATACTCCTACTACTACTACTGTTACTACTGCAACCATCAAAGCTTATGAATACATAAGAGCCACAGTCAACTCTCACTCTCTCAGCCTCCCCCCTCACAGACACGCACACACAGGCCCAAAGGACCCAATAAGGCAATTTCCACAAGAAATTCTAGAATT